>JARDXD010001545.1:0-24299 GCA_029218145.1 Aphanocladium album
AAGATGAGCTGTGGTTTACGTGTGAAACATAAAGCGAATGATACGTAGTGTCTTGTTTGTGATACCTGCAGCGTTGTCTGTCCTTAGAGCGAGACTGCTACAGTGTAAGTGAAGGATGGATGTATTGAGTAAGACAAAGTATGTGGTGCAACAAAAGTTCGTTGCTTAAAGAATCAAATTAAGTAGAATAGGCAAGTCGGATTAAAGAAAAATGGCAAAAGGGAGATGGGCGATAATGGTTCGGTTAATGCGTCTCTAGCAACGACAGTGTTCGTGGGAAGTTTCAGTTGCGTGATTATTGCCATGTCGTATGTTGTGACGTTCCCTTGTGAGCATGGCTCCCTTATTCGACGGCACGCATATTTATCACTGCGTCATTGGTGTCCTGTCCACGATAACCAACAGGTGCTCGTTGGCCCAAGACGCAGTAATTTGAGTGCGACGCTTTCGATAGGAGACGCGTGCCTAGAGACAGTCATGCGGATTGGCGCTGTGGTAAGGTTCAATTCGCATTTGGCGCAAAATTTATCGTTGGGAGAGGCGACCCGAAGACGATTAGGACACACGAGGGCTGGGCCAGGCTGGGCCAGGCTGGGCCAAGTTAACTTTATTGTTCTTACCCTTGATATAGACGGCGCTCACGATGTTTTGGCCGAGGCTGTAAACTAATATGATGAAGACATCAAATTTGGCGCTTCTGACACTTACAATCAAGATTCTTGTTGAATATTTGTGCGATATGGTGCTAGCTATTTGCAGATGCGCTGGTGTGTCTGACCCGAGACACGGTAGTTGTATCAATCTAGGAGCCGTGCGGTTTGTACTTGCTACATGACGGCCACGCACCCTTTGCTCGTCTCATTGGCCGGTGCCACCTACGAGCGCACATTTTACTGGAGCGCACTTGGAAAATATAACGTAGTCCTCCTTCAGCCTTGGGCTGTGAACGCGGTTGACCACTCACAGGGCGACACGCATCGACGTACAGCCCAAGAAACAGCCGATGAATCTGCCAGTGGCTGCGCCGACACTACCATCACTGACTAGGAAAAGGTGCCCTGCAGATATATGCATCCGAGCGACTCGTGACCTCACTACCATCACTTACTGGGAAACGCTTCCATGCAGATGTATGCATTCCGGCGACTCGTGACCTTGTGTTGAAGACATGCAGCCGTCGTTATCAGTCGGGCATGTTTCGGCGGTCGTATTGGGGCGAAGTTGGGGCTGTGAGCGAGAAACATGCACTCTCAGTCACTGCAGGAATCTCATTCGGGTCATATCTTTAGAGCAAGCGCCCGAAGACATCGATATCGGGCTGAGGCCACAGTTCTCGGCCCCGGTCTCATCGAGGTGATATATATACCCATATCATGACAGCTTTATCGCATCGAGCAGAGTCTCGTTCCTCGATTATTCAACATATAGCAAGGAAAATGACCTCGCCGTGCCTTTTCCTCGATCCAAACAATTACCGTGTGGCATGGTTTGCTTTTTTGGAGATAGAAGCGAAGGCAGCGCAACTCATGTTAGATAGGCGTCACGATGGCATATTCCCCGAGCCTGAAAACTATTGCTACAGATGCTATGCAGGTGAGATAGGACAGAACAATGTTGCAATTTTCACCATAGACCATAGCATTCGTTATGGAACCCACATAGCACACCAGGTTGTCAACGAGGCGCAGAAAGTCTTTCGCAAACTTGAGGTCCGGATAGTGGTGGGAATTTGCGCTGGTGTGCCTAGTCTCCCGAACGACGCACAAATTCGAGACATCAGGCTGGGTGACGTCTTAGTCGCCCAGGCTACAGAAAGGCAGCAAGACGCCGTGGTCTACTGCGAACTGCGTAAGGAGACAGACGATGGAGTCTGTGAGATCATTCCCAACCCGAATGCGAATCGTCTGGACGCTCGTGTTCAACGAAGCGTTAACGCGCTTCAGTCCCAGCTTGCCGAGAAAGGTTGCAGAATATTTCTTCAACATGTCACGGCCGCAATGATGATAGACTTCGCTGATCCAGGCCTTGAAAAGGACTGCTTCCGTCGCCACGAGGACAACGCTGGCGGTCAAGATATTGGTGCGCAACGACCAACCAGGGACCGTTCCAACCGCACGCAGGTGTTTTACGGCCCCATTGCCAGCGGAAATGCAGTTGTAAAAAACTCCAAAACGAGGGACAAATTAGCCCGAGACCATGGCATTATAGGGATCGAGATGGAGGTGGCCGGTATGATGTATGCGACGAATGTTAGCGTCATACGGGGCGTATCCGATTACGCGGATGGCAACAAAAATGACCTATGGCACCCTTACGCTGCGATCACGGCCGCATCATATGCCAAGGAAGTTTTGCGGGATATCGGCTCCTTGTGTCGCGATACACCGTCCACCACACAGCCTCGGACGTTGCCGGAGAACACCATCGCCAGCTCAGAGAGACCCATGCGACGATCTCAAGCTCGAATCAGTGTCGGGGTCTTGCCGCACCGCCCTAAAGTCCACATTATCGCCGTCTCAGGGTGTCAAGAGGCCCGGTTTGAACTGCCTGGGCGCGGAGATGACGACACCATATCGCTAGATGGCCGCCTACGGGACACGGTCCCTGGCTTGGACCTCAACATCACGCATTATGCGGGTGGTGAGGCGGAACCCACGGGTGGCCTCAACCGCGCCGCTGTCGGGAGTTTCCAGGACAGAGTAATCAGCATGATGAAGACCAACGACGACCTCTTCATCTTTCTAGCCCGTGGTCAGGGACAGCTGATGGTCATGCAAGCGTTGTACCTCATATCCGAGGCTCTGGACTCTTCTCCCCTGATCCGCCGGATTCAGGGCATCTTCTTCTTCGGCCCTCCGCCGGATCATGGTGGCGAGGCGTCGGAATGCTGCGAAAAGTTTTTCTGCATTCTGGCAAACTTTCGTGTGTACAACTGCTGCGAGATGATCTTGTCCCCGGTAGGTGCACTCGGCGATGACCAGGATTTGTCGGCTGCTAACCTCTATGCCAGGGTGCGGACCACACCTGCTCACCCCCCGGCCCCCGGCCCGTACGATCCAGCGACAAGTTATATTTAGGGCTGGAAGAAGTAAAGTGCAAACCAAAACACTTGTACTCGTGGTTCAAGCACGCCTGCTCGCCGGCCGAGTGGCGCCACTTGCTTGTGAGTGGGAAAGAGCTCCTAGATCGGAACAGTCCTGAACCAGACAAGGCGGAAAAGATGTTCACGAAGGTGCGTGAAGCCTCCTGCACCGATACTCTGTTTGCGCAAGGCATGGCAGACCGCAGCCTGGCGCTGGCAAGGATTGTTCGTCTCCAGCATAGCAAGGCCGGGCCTGCTGAAAGGCGACTGGGCTTGAAGTACGCGGAAGAGCGGCTGCGGGCTGCGCAAGGGGTGTTCGAGACTGAGAAACAGAACCTATCGTACTGCGACACAATCATCGACAATCTAAGGGTGGAATTTTTGAAGTTGACGGTTGAGCATGGCTCTGGCAAGATACCCCGGGAGAAGCTGGTGGATATTCGCGATAGGCTGATATCCCCGTGGCCGCAAAACTTGAAGCTGCCGGCCATTCCAGAGAACATGAAGAATAGGATTCAGAGTATCGAGAATGAGCTGATAAAGAAATTAAGCTGTAGATGAATTATATTGCTATCATGAATTCAATCGTCTGCAACCTTTGTCACTTTTTCTTGTTCATCATTCGTCATCCAGAGGCTATCCACAAAAGCATGGCCAACTGACAAATGCTGCACAGCCAGCCGCTTCGAACATCTGAATATGCCCCGAAAACAAAAGCAGCATTGTAACCCCTAACTCAGCTGAATCCAAAGTCGCGTGTCTTGTGCCTACTCTTGGTGAGTTTTACTATGCAAGGCATAAGTTTGTTTTATCCATTTCGGGCACCTGTTCGTAGCCGTGGTGCTGCCTCGCGGGATTGCGCTGCTTCTGCCTCTGACTCCAGCGATGAATGCAGATACCGGCGACTGCTAGAAGCACGATGGCGGCAAGTCCACCGATACTTTCGCCGACAATTTTGCCGACCTTTGCTTTCGAGTTTTCGGTTTTGGAGTGAGAAGCGTTGGTGCTTTGCGTCGGTGTAGTGAACTGGCTGGTTGGTTGAGGTATGGTTAACAGCTTGGATACCTCTACCATCTTGGTGGAGATGATGCTCGTCCTAAACGTGGTTGTGCTGGATCTGGCATCGACTCGCAGGCTGGTGGACTGGCTTTCGGGCGGTGGTGGAGCGACCGCCAAGTCGGTGGCCGTGGCTGTGGGCGGCGTCGTGAGCGAGGCTGTGGTTGCCGGCGAGGTCGCGGCTACCTCTGGTGTGGGCGAGACCCAGGGGGCAGATGATGGCGACGGGAGGTCCGGCGCCGGCTGTGAGGAGGTCGAGCCACCATGGACTACTTGAACGGACGAGCTTGAGACGGGCGTTATCACCCAGCTCATGCCGCAGCTGTCCAGTGTGACGGCCAAGACATCACCAGCCTGTTTGGTACAGAGACCAGTGTTGTCGAGCCATGCGTTGACGATGTGATGTCGCCCAGAGCTGATATCTTTGATGACATAGTCCTGGTTGTGATAGATAGTGTTCGGAGGGCCGAGGATGGCCACGTTTGGGTACCCATCTGGCTGTACGTAGTCTAGATCTCGAGTGGGATATAGCTTGTTGGAGATCTTGACACGGCCCTGCAACCCGGTCATGATGTTCCAGGCAGCACCATCGCCGGCCGAGCTGCAGGGCTGGATGCGAATGGGATACTGCTCTGGAGGCACTGACTTCCAATCCTGGGCCACGACGCACTGGTCCAGCTGGTCACTTGGTGAGATGCTATAGTAGCTAGTGGCATCGGAAGCGGATGTCGCCAGGGCGAAAACGGTGAAGGCGGCAAGGAAAAAGGCGACAAGGAACTGCAGAGAACAAGGCATGGCCACAGTAAAGGTCTCGATGACGATTTTGACGAAGAGAATGGACTTGGGTATGCAAGAACAAATGGGACTGTTGAACGAATGGACGGCGAAGCAGGGCCAGCCAGCAACAGGAAATGCTGCAAGAGCAAGAAAAAAAGAAGGGAAGCCGTGAGGCGATTGTGTAAAATGAAGTGAAATAACGAGAGACCGAGAGAACCAGAGAATGGGTTGAGACGCAGCGAGAAGGGGCGCGGGCCGGGCGCAGTATTACCATGCAGTAGCCACAAGAGTCTCGGCGACTTTCTTTGCCGCACTGGCCTGACTGCATCTGCACGAACAGACTTAACTGGCTCGACTGGTCGGCAGATGTCTCTGCAGTGCCGCTTGTCGAGAACGAAGATGAACCGCGGATTTCTGATGAACCTTTGTGAGCTGGGCAGCAACTAAAGCGTACAATTAGCTTTCAGAGTAAGGCATATTCTGTCGGTATTCGCTTCCAAAGGAGCTCGGAAGGGTTCCGGCGCACATCCCAATTGTCCCGATATACGACTGCCTAGTTGGAACCAGGGGTGTATTCGCATGGGGATCAAGGTTAGGGCTTCGTTTCCATCCTGATCTTTTCTTGTTCGTCTACGAGCTTAATCAAGAAGATCGTACTTGTGCCGTAACTGCCGAAGCTTTGATTGTATCTTATTTGCGCCCTGCTGGTCAGTACATGCGCCCGGGCTTCGCATTCTGATTTTGTTGGCTGGTCTGCTCTCGAGTAGCTTCTTGTGCGACCAGCTAGAGACACTCGAGGTTATAGCACAAACATATCGAAAGCGTCCAAACATAGCAAAGGTAGCACCTATCAGCCGAAAAAAAAATATCTTCCCACCAATACCTAGTGTTCGAGGACGATGCTTGTTCTGTGCTTGCCCACGCTTAGGTGCAAGTCACTTATTAACCACGTACGCAGAAAACCCATCTAAACAAGGCTCCCAGACAACACAAACTGCTGGAAAGCACGCCAAAAGACTCCAAAAGGAGTACGACGACCAAGTTACCGAGTTCGCGTTCGAGTGTAGTGTCAGTCCTCTGCATCACCAGGCCATGAATCGCCGACAGACTCTTGTCGCCCAAGAGCCCCATCTTCACCTGGTCGGCGCGGTATTCATTAAGCCAAATTTTCTGTGTCTCCTTCGCCATCACTTTGTCAACGCGTTTCTCACTCTGTCACTGGCCACCTGGCGCATTTTGGCCTAGCCATGCCGCTCAGCTGAGACCTGCAGGTTACTATTTATTCCACTCCCACCTGAAACGGAGTGGCCTGGGTCTCCTAGCCAGTGACTTGATTCTTTTCTGCCATTACTGGATTTCCATGGCAAATGGCCGGGGAAAAGATAGCGCCCCAATGTATTGTGTGCTACATCCCTCGGCCAGGCTCAGAATCCAGGCCGCAGGGCGTTAACCAGGACTCAATCCAACGAGAAATCCAGTTCTCCTTTTTTCCATTTCGAAGCTGGGGCCACCTCCCAAACCAAAATGCATGGCGGTCATACCACTCTCGCTGGCTAGCAGGTTTGTAGCTGGATCATCCGCGTTGTGCTTCTCCGCCTTCGCCAGACAGGTCCACCGTACGTCTTCCTTACTGGCCCATGCCTTCTCTGGGCCGTACAAGCCAGACTCGCCTTCGCCCTGCGCACAAGGTTGCGCCCACATCGGTGCCCGCTGACAGGATTGTTGGTAGTATTGATGTTACTGATATTACTAGTGTTACTGATGGTGCCAGTATTGCCAGTATTGCCAGACTTGCTGCTTCATGTTTGCACCTATAATTCAGGTCTCTTCCTGTAGCCCGGAAGGAAGCAAGCAAGGATGGCATGTTATCGTTTCCACTATAATTGGCGGTCTGCTTGTCGTATACTATTTACTTTGCTGAAAGGTCTTTACAATCCCACAACTGCTCTGCTCGGCACTGTTTACTTGCCGCGACGCCGGTTCTAAGCCACAATGAACTCGGCATGAACGTGAGCTCATTTTGATGATATGAACAAGCCTTCTTACAATATCAACAACCATTTGCATGTTCCTATAGACTAAATCCAGCCACATCGCATAAATTGACAAGCGTTGGATATATAGGTCGCAGTATCGAGCTTCATTTAGTCAGCCTTCTTTACCAACTTTCCGTCCTCGAGCGTAAGCCCCGGTCCGATATATACATAGCACCATCTTGCGACCCTTTCAAGCATGTCCAGCCAATGGCTCATTGGGCTCGGCGTGTGTCCCTGTCCTGTATACGCCACAAACTCACACGGCAGCTTGTGCGCTCTGAGCGCGCGGCGGAAACCCTGCGACTGAGTGAAGGGAGCGCGGTCGTCCTGGTCACCATGCAAGATGAGCATCGGCGGGATGATCATCTGACCGGTGCGGCGCGCCTCGGCTGAGGCGCCGGCCACCTCCCACAGAGCGCTACCTCGTCGAGCACTCGTGTCGTCGCGGCTCTGCGTCCAAGGCGTCTTTCCGCCGCTGAGCTCCGCGAGGACGCTTGCGCCCAGATCGGAAGCAAGGGCGAGGCTGTCCATGTCGCAGATGCCGGCACCGGCAATGGCCGCGTTGAAGTGCCAGCCGAGCCCGTGCTGGCCATTTCTCACGCTGCACATGTACGTCAGTAGTCCGCCCATGCTCCAGCCGCCCACGAGCAGCTTCTTTCCATCTGCGTAGCCTCTCTGGACGGCATTGTTAGTGATGCTTATGACGTCGCTGTAATTGTCTCGGCCGTGACCAGTCACGCTGTACGCGGCAAAGCGGGATCCTCGTCCATAAGAGCCACGATACTGCGGAAGCAGAACCCCGTAGCCTTTGGAGAGCAGGTACGGCACCCAGTAAAGAGATAGGTTGTTGAAAGAGTTGAAGTCGCGGTCAGTAGGTCCCCCATGGATTAATACAGCTGTAGGCAGCGGCTTCGTTGGTGCGCTGTTTCCATCAAAGCTGGCCACACCGGCTGGCGCGAGAAAGATGCCATCGAGCTCAACCGCGTCGTCCGAAGAAGGGCAGGTCAAAACATGGAAGGACCCAAACTCGCGGTCTTTGAAAGATTTTCCATGCTCAGAAAGCGTAATAAGTGACTGCTCATCATCACTGGACACGACCACCTCGGTTGGCGTGTTGATGTCAGAAAGGCATGCAGCAATGTGCCAGCCATCCTGCTCAGAGCTGTGATGCACGTCCCAGTCGCGAAAGGCCAAGGGTTTCTCAAAGTATACTTTCCCGCTTTTATCGCTAATAACAGTTCCTCTTCTGACGTTGCGGCTCACAAACAATTTGCCGCCTGCAACAACCATGCTGGATGGATCATCTTCAAAACCGCCGAGAACCCGGAGAGGGCTCGCTGGAGTTTGCATAGGATCGACCTCGTGCACGGCAACACCGCTCAAGGCCGATTCAGAAACTGACCCAATGTAGTAAATCTTGCCGTCCGGAGCCCACGTCAGTGCGTCTATGCCGTGGTGTACTACACAGACCTCTGTTGTTATGCCACCTTCGATGGCCACCGTAACAATGTTTGTGCCCGTCAGGAACATTTCCTCGCCGTCTGTGTTCACCGTTTTCCCAAGTACAATGCTTTTCCCATCAAGACTCCAGTGAAAGTCCGTTACGTGGCCGTCTCCCGTATCCAGCGTGGCCGTCTTCCCGGTCTTGACGCTGAGCAGCCGCAGCCGGGCACGCTGGTGGGCATCATCGCCCCAGACGGCCGGATCAGCTGCACCGCCGTTTTTCATCTCCCTGTCTTTTGTCTCGTTAGACTTTTCGTCGGCAGACGTGTACGCAATCATGTCTCCGTCGGGCGAAAATGCAAAAGACTCGATAGTCGCCCGATTGTTGCTGTCCGAGATTTGGACAGCATCGCCGCCGTCCAGGCGGAGCATCCATATGGTCCTACCGCCCCCAAGATTACCGCGGTCCGACAGAAAGGCGATCCGGTTTCCGTCTGGATGCCAAGCTGGGCTAACGTCCCTGGCTTGCCCAGACGTGAGGGGCCGCGCAGAATCCGGCTCAGAGGTCGAGCCCACCCAAAGTGTTGACAATTTGTTTTCGCCTTTGCGAATGCTTCCATTCCCTAGACTTGTCACGTATACGATTTTTTGACCATTTGGCGAAATATTCAAGCAGCTTGGCACTTCGAGGTTGCAGAGTGCCGCGGCGAGCTCCTTGTCGAAAGATGGCAATCCCGAGTTCACATGCGCCATGTTGCAATAGTTACTTTTGAAACCAATATCCGCCGACAAGCAGAAGTATTTGCATATCCGTTCAAATCAACTTCTACGTACTTATGAGTTATTCGACAGCTGAGCTGCTGGCTAAGTCTGCACTATGCATGACGTAACGAGGCTACGTGGCTACTAAGGCACGTCATTGGCGTACGACATCGGACTCGCCCGAATTCTACGCGGGTGCAGATGCCATCGCTGGTTATGGCAGATGGGTTCCGGGTAAGCCTATATCTATGTCTGGAAGTGATGAGCTAAGTTGCAAGATGTGAGAGATTTTATAAGAATTGTTTTAGAAGGATGAGCAAGAAAACTAAGGTACTGCATGGCATTCAGCTACTGACCTGTATGCACTCTAGCAAATGGTCTATAAAGTGTGCGAGAATGAAAGTGTTAAAGCTTCTTGTCACCATTCTGCGCCATTATATAGGGCGAAAATGAACACCTGCTGATAGGTGCTGCTGCTCAAATTTACTCACTGCCGTTCAATAGCTTGAGCTGGGTAGCTGTGGGGTAAAAATGGAGTAAAGTTATAACTAGTTATCCTGTCGAGTTTAGCTAAAATAAAACGCTGTGTCTTGATTGTGATACATGCAAAGCTGTGCCTCCTTACAGCTCAAGTGCCACGCTCCAAGCTTTCAGCGAATCCAGGAAGCAATAAGAGACGATATATTAAGTAGAACAAAAGTAGCTAGAGTAATAAAGTCTTCGGTACTTGACGAATGGAAATAAACAAAATAAAAAGCTCGATCACATAAACAAGGCAAAAAGAGAGGTGATTCAGTCACTGCCTGTGGGAAGACTGGGTCCTAAAATTGTTGGTTCTGGTGCACAAAGAGTATTCTCCCTTGTTATTGTTTGTTTTGATTCTTAATCATCATCATTTTACCATCCTAATCATTATCATGCGAGAGTAACGTTACCATGAACTTCGAGTAGATCTGGTAGCAATTGCATACCGCTGATTAACTTACGGCCAGCTACCCACATACAGTGCTAACCAGAATTTCCGACAACTGTGACAAGAGTGTAAAACTATACAAATGGCTGTTTTTTTGCAGTAAACTTTCATATATTTGTTGATCTTTTCGGCCCAATTCCTTCTTTCAAGTCCAGTTGTATGCTTCCATGGAAGGGGTCTGCTGAGATGGCAGTTGGGTGAGAAAATAAAGCGTTTCTCAACAACGCCACATAATTGGCGAAATAGTACGAAGAGTGAGGGAGAAAACGAAATTGGGTGCCTAGTCTTGCTAAAAAAGAATATCAATTCCTTTTATTCGATTTCTTTATGAATTTAACCCTTTTCGATATTCTTTATCGCAACGAGTAATGAACACACAAGCAGCACCTGCTTGTGTCGCCGGACTAAGAAGGTTTAGACTATTGCTACTGGTAATTGGTGTCAAACGTAAAAGGTCACTACACACTACGACCGAGGCGGGTGTTCTATTGGGAAAAGCGAGCAGCCTGTGGCAATGAGTTTGTCCCGTACCAAGGCAGCGTTTTGCCACCCAAGCCTATACCACGTCATGGTATAGAGGTGGGCATCGTATTCACTGCAGTGACCACGAGGACTGCATGTCTGTGACTTGACGTGCAACGCATATACGTATGCATGTGCTGCCGACTAACTAGTTAGCGTACCGGTTTGGCACTCTGCATCTTCCGATGACCCAAAGAAAAGCAAATAAAATTTTAGTAGCATTCCGTCGCATGTTTTGACAACGTCTGAGAGGAATTGGCTAGCGCTTGCACTGTCTTAGATGGCCTCCACGGCGCAAACGCACGATTGAGACCTGTTAGTTTGCTGGCTATCTTCAGCACAGTCTAGTTCATGGTGGTGGTGGTTCTGCTGTCAAAGCGACGGAGAATAACAAGAAATAGCCGGCAGAAAAAGGGAGACACGACAACCAATTGAGCTGCTGACTTCATCAACTCGGAAATTCTGAGTCGCAGAAGGAAACAAACTCGGTCAAGTTCAACGTCCCATGATTTTAGGAAAGTGGCGCGCCCCACGGGCAAAAGTTTACGAGCAGAAAAAAATATGACAACATGGTTTGAGACAAACCAGCTTGCCGATCACCCAAGACCTCGGGCGTTTATTCCGGCAGCAACAGGGCCGCATCACCACAGTGGCAACGGCAAGCAAACAGGAAAATAAAAATAAAAATATGAATACGAGCGCTGCCGCGAATGTAAGTGGTTGTTAGGGAAAAGCCACAGATCGCCCAATGGTGGTGTGTGCATGAGTGTCACAAAGTTTGCTGAAATTGGCCTTCCCTTGCACGCAGCGCCACCCTGTCGGCCCATCGCGAGATGATTGGGCATCGGCTGCGTGCAAGCTGAGGGCACACACACATTCAAGTGAGGCAGGGATCTCGTTGAGCCGTGCTGGTTAATCCTCAAACTCAACTAGCCAGGGGCACGGCCGCCACGCTGAACAGCAACTAGTGCGGTGGAATTGGAGGACTGCTCATTTTAAACCACCGGCGGCCGTCTTTTGCTGGACTACTGGTAGTTACTGTACATGAGAAGTGATGGATGAATGATGGCCCCCCCCCCTTTTCCCCAGAACAGGTTTACGATCAGCGTTGCGAACCGCGTTCCCACCCCTGCGTCATCTAGCCTGAACGGGGAGGAGAGAGTGCATTTTCTTACCAGAGCATACTCTGCTGATGAGTGGATGGGGAAGAGAGGGGGGTTTCTTTTACCCTGTGGTGCTGGGCTGGAACGAGGCCGACCATCCATAAACCCATGTCTCCAGCTGGCGTTGAGCTGCAGCCGGACCTGGCGCTAACAGAGACTAATAACATTGGGCCATCACACGCTTGGCCTGGCCCGCAAATTGTCTGGCCAGCTAACGAAATGCTATTAACCAATTGGTGAACTTGTGAAACCGAGAATATGCTCTCTCTGTTTTCTTCAAGCCCGTTGCCCACCGCCAAGAGGGCGCCCCCAGCGTGCTCTTTTTCCGATACCCACCCCGGGTCTCCAGTTTCTGGTCCTTTTACTCAATATGTGCAGGTAGCTACTGGGTAGGTGCCTGACAAGGTCGAATTTGGGGTCAAAGCTCGTGTAGCGTGGCTTGCATGGAGACCTCGTACTCGAGCCATCCGCTGCACACACCCCCCTTCTCTAGATGGAGATGGGTGGTTGCCACCACACATTCGGGTTGCCGATTGGGACGTGGGACGCAAGGTAACGCGCGAGCGTGTGGACTGACTCTTTCGTAGCAAGGCTGTTAATATAATTAGAGGCCCATCGCGTTCCCTCCCACTCCCCTTCCCCTTCCCCTTCCCTTTGCATCCCAGTCCAATCTCTCTCTGTCTCTCACTCTGTACACATTCGTTATACCACAGTCTTTCTTTGCTTCTTTTTTTTCTAATACCCACTTGAACCTAATACCATCAACATGCGCTTCACTGTTGCCCTCGCTCTCGGCGCTGCCGCCGCCGTCTCGGCCCAGTCCTCCACCAGCTCCGCCTCAGCTGCCAACCCTACCCAGGAGACCTGCCTGAAGAACTGCGGCGACGACGTCAACTGCAAGGCTCACTGCATCACTGTACGTTGTCCCCGCGAGCACGAATTACACAGCCAGCACAGGGTGGTCGTTCATTTCGTTACTGAAAGAGGAGATCAATTCGCCTGGGGAGGAAAAGAAAGGCAGGGCATGCTCGTTGCACCCTTGGAGAAGAGCCCACTTGCGGGACCTCCAATCCTACTTTGAGCCGAACTGGCTGGACCACCCCTGGCGGATTATTTCCTTTTGACTTTCTTTTGTTTCTCCAGTACTGACATGTCTTGTTTCTTTGTAGGTTCCCTCGCCCAACGAGCAGCAGGCCAACCAGACCACCGAGTGCGCTGCCAAGTGCCCCCAGGGCAACGGCAGCCCCTCCGACACTGAAGCCTACGGCAAGTGCGTCCAGGACTGCATCAGCAAGTACTTCTACACCCAGGAGTCCGGCACCCCCAACTCTGGCAACTCAGGCTCCGGAAACTCGGGCTCCGGCAGCTCTGGCTCCGGCTCTGGCTCCAGCTCCGGCGCTGCCACTGCCACCGGCTCTGGTGCCTCTTCCAGCGCCACCTCTGGCTCTGGCTCTGGCTCTGGCTCTTCCGGCTCTGGCTCCGACAGCGCCACCACCTCTGGCGCTGCTGCCACCGAGAGCGCTTCCAAGACGGACGGCTCCGACAGCTCCAAGACCAGCTCCGGCGCCAGCTCGACCACGACCTCGGACGACAAGAAGAACGGCGCTGCCGGCCTTTCTGGTGCCACCGCCGCCGTCTTCGGCATGGTTGCTGCCTTCTTTGCTCTGTAAATTATACCAACGCCTAGTGTAATGTCGTTTGCTTCACGCCTCGCGGGCCGTGATGTGTTGAATTATGTGGCTTGAGGATGTAATGCGATCAGGACTGTCGATGGCAGCGGGTCAGAGATGGACTGGCAAGGAATATATATAGTTAGCCATCTGGAGGTGCGATTTAGACCTCCGAGTGTAATCAATCACGGTACATCTCTGCATATGGATTATTGTCGTTTGTCGGTGCTTGTTGAGTGAAGCTCTATACTGTCGACTTTGTAAGTAAGGGATATTGGCGACAGTGGGGTCAGCAGGTTAATGGAACTGTCCTCGCCCAACCAATGTAGCTGAGTAGGGTAATGTGTTGGAGTGGCCGTCGTTTGTAAGTTGGCGGGTAGTCTTGGTGGTAGGCTTACACTAGATTACCCTATACCTGAGCCTTTATGCCACTAATCGTCGTTTGCGCATCGTCTGAGCTTAAAAAAAGCCAGTGGTGTATTTTTCTGATGATTTCTGCGTCTTCTTCTTCCCGTGGGCTTTTTTTTCTTTAAATGACAATTTGGAGGGCTGAGGCGGCACCTCATGCTGGCTAGATTTTCGCCAAGAAGTGGCTCAGCTACAAGTGGTAGCCACGAAAAGCGCAAGAGCTTTGTCTTGTTAGATACGCCGATATAACCGAAGTACATTACTGACCCTACTGCCCCGAAAGCCTGATATATGGCTACCTGTGACCGGATTTTGGCCATTTTCGCAAAATGACCAGAAGCGCCCCAACTATCCTGGCCATTCTGCTGCATATCCGCGGCCTGCATTTCAGCTCATGCATTGATGCATGTGACGAGTCGAGTTGCGCCAGTCAGGCTCATCCTGGGTGATGAGGAGGCTGGACGAAATGCGCGGCGACTCTTATCTTAACCCTGTTCCTGCCCATCATAGTTGGGAATCCTGCTCTCATCGTCACCGCGATCCAGGAAACAAACACTCACTCATCATCTTGCCCACGATGCCACTCAAGTCGCACTACGACAGCGGAAAGTTCTACAACGGCAAATGGTATTGCGGTTGTGAGATTGAAGCCCCCTGGTTCACTTCCAAACAGGAGCACAGCCGCGGTGAACAATGTTGGTCTTGCCCCCTTATCCGCTGTTCGCAAGTCGGACGAACTAATAGCAAACTGGCAGTTGCCTCGTGTACCCGGCCGCGTGATCAGCAATGCACATTCTTTCTGGCAGCCGTTGACGATACCGAGGCAAGACTTGCCAGAACGACAAACGTTCCGCCAGTCCCCAAGACACCCGTGTCAACCCGCACGCAGGCTTGGCTGACGCCCGGGACGGGCTCAAGCTCACGCGATTTGTTTGGGAGCGGCGCTGCCCGAAACCGAAGTCTCAACCTCAGCGACTCGCCTACTCCGCATCGCTACCGGAGCGGGGGTTACGGACGCGGAGACGATGATGCGGACGAGCTGGCGTCTTTGGTGCTTGGGATCCTGCGGCGCGACGGCGTTGCCATCCGCAGCTCAACCGAGTCGGCCATTCGGCACACCATTGGCGATCGCGTGGCAAAGTACGACGCAGTGCTGCTAAACACGGAGAAGAGCCTGTCTTTTACGCAAATGAAGCTTGACGAGTTGGAACGGGGGCCGTGATCCGTTGCGCATCGTGTTTATGCCATCTTGTTCACCTCGTTAGGTTATAGGAATCTAGCATCTCTGCAAAGTCAGTTGAATTTTTCCACACATACAAAGCAAAGCAATGGCCATGTTGCATGCCACACTGATCAGCGTTTTGCTTGTGAAGCTGTGCGAATACGAACGCGCACATCTGTCGAGCACCAAAAGGCACCGTGCCCCAACAGGACCACGAGGAACCTCTGTATTACATAACGAAAGCCGCCAATGCACAGAGTCGCAGCACTCTACGGCTTTGGATGCGTACAGCTGTAAGAACGCAGACCATCCAATGCAGATGAGGCAATGCAATTGACCAACCGTCGCCATGCAAAGCAAGCATACCGTCTCAAGCGAGATGCTATTGGAGAGCATCGTCCATAATGCGTATTAGAGTGGAGAGGCGCCGATGGTGGCTGCGGGGACCAGCTGTTGGAGAAATAAGTGCGTCAGCGCGGCGCCGTCCAAGTAAGAGAGGTACCCAGAAACGGACCTATTATTAATCTGCAACAATTCTTGAGGTGCGCTGGAGACAATGAAGAAACACATTGACAGTGGGACGCTGGTCTGTCTGTCATGAGTGCATGACTTGTCTGCGACAATCTGGACACGTCAATTCACCACAGTAGAGTTTATCGAAGCATACTGTCTGGTCCCTTGATTGAATTGCGGTGTTGGTACACGTGGCCTGGAGCGTCTCCAAGTGAGCGAGAGGTGAGTTCCAGGCATCCCCACCACAGTGGCCCCCAGCACCCAGCGGAGGCCCAGGACAGGTACCAGTGCCCTGGAGGTGATAGCGGCTGTTGGCCTATTACATAGGTACCTCCCTTTCTGGGTATAGATGAAGAGGCGGCCACCAGTCATGACCAGAGGGTACCAGAATTGCCAGACAAGAAGAAAATAGAAATGAAGCAGTCGAGGGCAGCAGAGCTTTGCACAGTAGCAATCAATCTAGCCAACGCTGCACCGCTGGTCTGGAATCTGATTGAGGCTGACCCGGCGCACTGGGTAACATTCATCACGACCTTCGACAGCCTTCCACCAGCATCCCGCCCCCCTACTAGAGCCTGCTGGGCCGGGTGGTTGCCAGGCTCCCGGACCGCTGTAATGCGCACTTGGCACTTGGGCGGGCCGCCTGGACCACGTAAAACAGGGCCGCTGGCGCTGAGGAGCCGCCTCCAGAGTCACCCGAAGCCACCCAAAAGTCTCCCTCGCATCACCCAAGAGCCACCGAGACTCACCACCGTCTAGCTTGCGAGGTACCTGACTACGCTAAAAGCCACCAAAAAGGTACCTACATACCCACCCTGGTTGGAGCTCTACCAACCCCCGCATAAATTTTAGGGTCCTCAAATCAACGTGTCCTTTAAGTCGGGGTAGCTTTCCTCATCTAGTGCCCGAATCTCTTGATTGCTCGCCTCTCTTCTTTTTCCCTTTTTTTCTTCACTCTTCTGCTCAATCTCACTCTTGGTATTTCTGCACCGTCGAGCGCTGGGACGTCATTGGTATTTGTCTGCTCATCTGCCAATTCCTACTTTTATTTCCTCCCTCTTGTGCCTCTTGTTTCCCCGGCTTTTTTCCCGCCCATCCGTTGGTCATCATGAAGTTCAACGCTGCTGCTGCTGCCACCGCGGCCGCCGTCTTTGCTGGCGTCGCCCAGGCTGAGGAGCCCGAGGCTTCTCCCGTCGCCGTCGAGCTCCCTACCTTTACTGTAAGTAAAAATCACACAATGGCAGAGGTCCCTTCAATGCCACCTGCCGCGTCCCGCCAACCTCACCGACAAAGACGCAATCCGCTAACTCGCGCCTCTGCAGCCCACCTCTATCAAGGCGGACTTTCTCGAACAGTTCACCGATGATTGGGAGAAGCGCTGGAAGCCTTCCACCGCCAAGAAGGACATGAAGGACGCCGACAAGGACAAGGAGGCCGAGGAATGGGCCTACGTCGGCCAGTGGGCTGTTGAGGAGCCTACTGTCTACAAGGGCACCGAGGGTGACAAGGGTCTCGTTCTCAAGAATCCTGCTGCTCACCACGCCATCTCGGCCAAGTTCCCCAAGAAGATTGACAACAAGGGCAAGACTCTCGTTGTCCAGTACGAGGTCAAGCTTCAGAGTAAGTTCTACACACATCTGCCAAAGTACCCGTGCAAACGCTGACCTCTGCCGCAGACGGCCTCGAGTGCGGTGGTGCCTACATGAAGCTCCTTCGCGACAACAAGGCTCTTCACCAGGATGAGTTCAGCAACGCTACTCCCTACGTCATCATGTTCGGTCCCGACAAGTGTGGCCACACCAACAAGGTCCACTTCATCTTCAACCACAAGAACCCCAAGACTGGCGAGTACGAGGAGAAGCACCTCACTTCCCCCCCTTCGGCCAAGATTGTCAAGACGACCGAGCTCTACACTCTAATTGTCAACCCTGACAACACCTACGCCATCCGTGTCAACGGTGACGAGGTCAAGACCGGTTCTCTCCTCGAGGACTTCACCCCCGCCGTCAACCCCCCCGCGGAGATTGACGACGAGAAGGACACCAAGCCTGAGGACTGGGTTGACCAGGCTCGCATTCCCGACCCCGAGGCCAAGAAGCCCGAGGACTGGGACGAGGAGGCTCCCTTCGAGATTGTCGACGAGGATGCCACCAAGCCCGAGGACTGGCTCGAAGCCGAGCCCCTCTCCGTCGCCGACCCCGAGGCTCAGAAGCCCGAGGACTGGGATGATGAGGAGGATGGCGACTGGGTCGCCCCTACCGTTCCCAATCCCAAGTGCGCCGACGTGTCCGGCTGTGGTCCTTGGGAGAAGCCCACGAAGAAGAACCCCGACTACAAGGGCAAGTGGACCGCTCCCTACATTGACAACGCCGCCTACAAGGGGCCTTGGGCTCCCCGCAAGATCAAGAACCCTGCCTTCTTTGAGGACAAGACCCCTGCCAACTTTGAGCCCATGGGTGCCGTAAGTTTCCCCCCCCCCCTCATTTGCACGCCATTGACGTGTGTACTGACGCAATCCTTTAGATTGGTTTCGAGATCTGGACCATGCAGAGCGACATCCTCTTCGACAACATCTACATTGGTCACTCCGTCGCCGACGCTGAGAAGCTTGCCGCCGAGACCTTTGTTCCCAAGAACATTGCCGAGAAGGCTCTGGCCGAGGCTGACAAGCCCAAGCCCGAGGAGCCCAAGTCTCCTTCTGACCTCAAGTTCCTCGACGACCCTGTCCTCTACGTCCGCGAGAAGGTTGACCTGTTCCTCACCATCGCCCAGCGCGACCCCGTCGAGGCTGTCCGATTCGTTCCCGAGGTTGCTGCCGGTATTGGCGCCATCCTCGTCTCCCTGATTGCCGTCATTCTCGGTCTCGTTGGCCTTGGCAGCGCTCCCGCTCCCGCCAAGGGCAAGAAGGCCGAGAAGAGCACCAAGGAGGAGGGCTCCAAGGCCACCACCACCGGTGCCGAGAAGGCCAAGGGCGAGGCTACCAAGCGCAACACTCGCAAGAACTAAGTGTGCATATATATACCTGAGGTGGAGGCGAAGCGGACGAGACGATGACGTGGAATACCAAAAGGAAATTACTTGTGATTATAGCTGAAATTTGAGATGAAGCCAGACGTGTACGTTTTTCTACGACGCAATGTTATCACTGGACAGGCTAGTGCTTGTATGGGTGTTGGGTGTGCTATTTGGCATGTTCTGCCCAGAACAAAAAAATAGGAATAAATGTGAAAATGTTACTTTGAATTCTTTTCAAATTTGAGTTTATGTTACGTTAGAAGGCTGTGTTCCTGGACTACCAAGGGTGACGACGGCCGTCGGCATTGGGAGATGCTCCGCTTTTCCCACCTAAATCTGATCTGGGGGAGATGGCGGGCGTGGGTGCGCCCTCTGGTGCAGGCAAGCTCGTCAGAGTGGCTCATAGGGGCGGCCAACAGGGCCTGGCTTGGTACTGTCCGGTGCTGGGCTGCGCGTCCGCTTCATACGTAGTAGATTGAGTCCAGCGTGTGCAGCCACGATTATTGTCGAGCCGGTAACGGAGAAGGGTGAGACGGCGACGCTTGCACTAAAAAAGTGCGCCTTCGGTCTCTGCGGAAGCCGGCGGCCTAGTGACCTTGCGTGGGTTCGGGTGAAAGGCTGGGGGCCCCACAGCTCCCCTCTGCTACCCCGACCATAACCGCGCCTTCTGGGCTCCTTTGGCACTTGCAAACGGTCTCCACGGCCAATCCCATCTGGAGAACTGACTTGCCGCCCCAAATAAAGAAGAGCCCATTCTCGCCCCCGTTTCCCTCTTCTTTCTCTTTTAGAAATCTAGTACGTTGATTCTCATCCTACCATACTCCCTCCCTCATCCCTCAATTCTTCTTCGCTGACGATTGGTCCCACCCCCAGTCGTCTTCGTTGAACTACGTAAAGATGCGTCGGCTCATCACCCGCAGCGTCTCTGTCAGCGCCGCCACTCGCTCACCAGCTTCGTCTGCCGCTCCCCGCTCCTCGCTCGCCGCCATGTCGTCGTCCAAGAGCAGCAGCAGCAGCCAGGCCGCCGTGGCCGCGCGACGAATCCACGCCACGGCCCAGCAGATGCGTCCGGCTGCCGCCCTGGCCTCGACCGCCACCAGCTACCCGACCACCCACGAGAAGATCCAGTCGGTCGAGGACACGCCCTACTTCATCGACAACAAGTTTGTCCAGTCCAAGGCCGACAAGTTCATCGACCTGCCCGACCCGGCCACCAACAACCTCGTCACCCGTGTGCCCCAGATGACCGACGCGGAGATGAAGGCCGCCGTCGACAGCGCCCAGAAGGCCTTCCTCTCCTGGCGCAACACCTCGGTGCTCGCCCGCCAGCAGATCATGTTCAAGTTTGTCGCCCTCATCCGCGAGAACTGGGACCGTCTGGCCGCCAGCATCACCCTCGAGCAGGGCAAGACCTTTGCCGACGCCAAGGGTGACGTCCTCCGCGGTCTGCAGGTCGCCGAGGCTGCCTGCGGCGCTCCCGAGCTGCTCAAGGGCGAGGTGCTCGAGGTCGCCAAGGACATGGAGACGAGAACCTACCGCGAGCCATTGGGTGTCGTTGCTGCCATTTGCCCCTTCAGTAAGCCCAATTCCGCCACATTGAAATGATTGCTCTGCTAATCCGTCACTACAGACTTCCCTGCCATGATTCCTCTCTGGTGCATTCCCATTGCCACCATCACTGGTAACACCCTCATCCTCAAGCCCTCGGAGCGTGATCCTGGCGCCGCCATGATCCTCGCCGAGCTTGTCCAGAAGGCTGGCTTCCCCGACGGCGTCGTCAACGTCATCCACGGTGCCCACAAGACTGTCGACTTCATCCTCGACGAGCCCGCCATCAAGGCCATCAGCTTCGTCGGCGGCAACAAGGCCGGCGAGTACATCTTCTCGCGCGGTTCCGCCAACGGCAAGCGTGTCCAGGCCAACCTGGGCGCCAAGAACCACGCCGCCGTCCTGCCCGACTGCAACAAGAACCACTTCATCAACAGCGTCGTCGGTGCCGCCTTTGGCGCCGCCGGCCAGCGCTGCATGGCCCTCAGCACCCTCGTCATGGTCGGCGAGACCAAGGAGTGGCTGTCCGAGGTGGCCGAGAGCGCCAAGAAGCTCAAGGTCGACGGCGGCTTCGAGGAGGGCGCCGACCTGGGCCCCGTCATCTCCCCCCACAGCAAGGAGCGCATCGAGAAGCTCATCGCCTCCGCCGAGAAGGAAGGCGCCACCATCCTGCTCGACGGCCGCGGCTTCGCCCCCTCCAAGTACCCCAACGGCAACTTCATCGGACCCACCATCATCTCCAACGTCACCCCCGACATGACCTGCTACAAGGAGGAGGTCTTTGGCCCCGTCCTCGTCTGCCTCAACGTCGAGACCATTGACGACGCCATCGAGCTCATCAACAAGAACGAGTACGGCAACGGCGTCGCCATCTTCACCAAGTCCGGCCCCACCGCCGAGGCCTTCCGCCGCAACATCGAGGCCGGCCAGGTCGGCATCAACGTCCCCATCCCCGTCCCTCTGCCCATGTTCTCCTTCACCGGCAACAAGAAGAGCATTGCCGGTGGCGGTGCCAGCACCTTTTACGGCAAGCCCGGCATCAACTTTTACACTCAGCTCAAGACGGTGACGGCCCTGTGGCAGAGCAACGATGCCGTGGCCAAGAAGGCCTCGGTTGTCATGCCTACCCAGCAGTAAGAGGAGTCGCAGAGGAGGAGGAGAATAAGCTTGTTGTATTAAATTGTGTCGACGATTGCACTATAGCTTGCAATGTTTGATTTAGCAAAAATGTACCAGGCGAAAAATATGAAAATGATGATTTATTATGAATGCTGTGTCCTACTTCCCCTCGCCTAGGCATGTCCGTGATAGGTTAGATTTTGTACGAGTTGTATCACGATTGGAACCATGAAATAAGCATGAGCTGGTTGCCAATTCTGCCCAAGACTTTAGAATATCTTCATTTTCATGCTTGTTTATTGAATTTCTCTTGCCGCCTTATTGTTCTAACTTTCTGAATCGATGCGCTCTGGTCCGCCAAGCCACATCTAGTTACTGTACATATGCCTGGGTAGCTTGTAGCAGAGGGTACATCAGCCATCCCCTGCTGGTGTGGCTTGATGTGACGGCCGTTTCTGAGATGCATGAATCCTCTAATAGGCCGCCATCTTATCACTGTATCACATTTAATTTCCTGCTCCCCAGACGAGGCTGTGGCCTTTCTGTGACTATGTGACACATGGAATAGTGTTTACCAAGTCTGTGTCTGTGTCTGTGAAATGACTTGGGCTCATCTTATACAGCCCTGCAGGCTGAAAAATACAATATCCGGTCCGGTTTGTCGGCGAGCTATCCCCAGCACCGGCAGTTGTACGCTTGGCATGGGGGGACGGTATTTGGTTTGTCCCTAGCTATTTTTCTTGGTCGTTTCATCCTGCGACTAGCGAAAAAAAACAAAAAAAAAACAAAAAAAATCTCTGGGAAACGAGCTATATCTGCGATATTATAAACTCTGATGGGCACATGTTCAGGACTCGAGACTGAACGTATCATGGGCTGTATTCGTCGCACCATTTTTCATGCAAGATCTCCCTGCAACGTCCCACCCGCTGCTGGATGCAAAAGGAAGGACGAGGACCAGAGTCTGGCCGTTTCGGAGATCAATCGCCACAATTTTTCTTTGCAGCATGCACCCTGGCCTCACCGGAAACTAGTTGATGAGCCCAGAACGTGGAACCCTGGACAGTTGAGTAAAAAAAAAAACGATTGCCGTCCTGTTCCCTGTCCCCTCCCTCCTTCTAAGGACACACGCACAATACGAGTGCACAGGCCTTGGCTGAGGGGGGAGACTCGACAATAAACGGCCAATGCTCACGCCATTGTGCGCCTCAACGACTGGGGGGGAACATCTTGCACATATACAGAAAAGTCAAGGAGGGAGCAATTCTACACTTTACTCAATCAAACGTTTGAGAAAGTTTACTCCTCAGTCTTTTTTTTGCGCTGTTGCCAACTTTGCGCTACACGCCCGCTTACACCAGCAGACGCAGGCTCCATGCAAGTCACATGGCGCCCTCCAACGGCGACCACGGCGCATTCATGCTCCGACATCAACCGCCACAGGCATCATAGCAGCAGCAGCAGCAGCAGCAGCAGCAGCAGCAGCAGCGACGAAGAGAATGGCATCATTCGCAGCTGGGGCCACATAACTCTCTGCAAGCTGCGCGACTCCATCATCCGAGGACCGGCGCTCTCCAGATCCTGGGCGTCTGCAATCACCTCCCGGCGCTCCAGTCATCATTATCCGCATGGACATCCCTCCGTGACATCACAGCAGCAGCAGTGGCAGACGCCGCCGACATCAGCATCATCATCATCTTCCCCCGGCGGCAGAAAAAGACCAGTAGCCATGTCGCTCACCGATCTGCCGTATACCATCTTTGCGGAGATTGTCTCGTACCTCTCCGCGCGCGAGGCCGTCGCCGCCCGCCGCATCTCCCGGGACGTCTGCGCCGCGCTGACGCGAGACGAGCTCTCCATCAGCCTGCTGCTGCTGCATTTCCCGCGTGCCCGCGAAAGCCGGGAGCTGAAGGAACTTCTGCAGCGAGACGGCAGCGACGCCGCCGCGGCGCAGCTGGAGAGCATCCGCTGGGCCGATGCTCTGGCGTCGACGGCGCGGCGCTACCACCACCTGAGCACGGCGACGCCGTTCCGGACGCGGACCGTCCCCGTGCTGCGCGACGAGGACGCGGGCGAGCTCCTGCGCGGCGTCACGCCGTGGAACCGCTTCCTGCGGCTGGACGACAAGACGGCCGCGTTTCACTACTGGGACCCGACGTGGGCGTGCGACGCCGGGGCGGGCGTGCTGGTGTACCCGGCGGCCAAGGGAAGGGTGTATCTGCTGCAGGATGTCGGCAGCGGCAGGACGTGGACGGTGCCGTTTGAGACGGAGGGCAGGATCGTCCGCCGGACGAGGCTGAGCCACGGGATCCTCATCTTTGAGTGGTGCGAGCGGCAGGCGATGCATGCGCTCAACGATGACGAGGAGGAGGAGCTGGCGCACAGGCACTTTGCGACGGCCTATGATGTGAAGAGGGCTGGGGATGGTTCTGATGAAGGCTTGTATACTTTGAGAACGTACGGAAAGGACAGAGGCGGAGCCAGCGAGAAGAGAGCAAGAGATGAATGGGATGTGACGTTCCGCTCGGAATGGAAGATTCATTACCTCGGGCTCTTGCTGAGCCATCAGGACCGCTTCTTCTCGACGCACAACAGCACCCACTACGTCGTCTACATCTGGCAGCCCACGCGGTCGCCGTGGGGCGAGGACGCGCCGCTCGAGCGGCTCATCGTCTGGCAGCTGGGCGAGCCGGACCCGTACCGCCCGTCCCTCGACCCTTGCGCGTCCACGACCGACGACGACGGTGGCGCCGGAGCCTTTGCCTCGGGAAGCGGCCGCGGCCCGCGCATCGTCGCGCGCCTCACCAA
This sequence comes from Aphanocladium album, assembly GCA_029218145.1. Classification (NCBI taxonomy): domain Eukaryota; kingdom Fungi; phylum Ascomycota; class Sordariomycetes; order Hypocreales; genus Aphanocladium; species Aphanocladium album. The sequence continues at coordinate 24,118 of JARDXD010001545.1, forward strand.
CGAGCAGCTCGACCACTGGGGTCTCCGGCAGCACGACACGCCCTCGCTGCGCGGCCTCGCGCTCGACGACTGCACCTGGGACCCGGCCGCGGCCTCGGCGACGGGCCACGTCTTCTTCGTCGAGGAGGAGCACCGCTGGTCGGCGGGCCCGCACAGCAGCCCGACGCCCCCCCGGCTGCACC
>JARDXD010000511.1:0-24264 GCA_029218145.1 Aphanocladium album
CCCAGTCCACATAAAAGGAGACGGTGTTGAAGCCGAGAGCCTTGACCTTTTGGAACACGTCCAGCCACAAGCTGGGTAGTTGACGAGACTGCAGCAAGATGCAAGCAGCCCCTGGCTACGTGGCCAGCGGCTGCTTGCATCTTGCTGCAGTCTCGTCAACCATGTTGCAGACTCTGGATGCCTTGAAGCTGTATCATCCATTTGCCGCTCTGCTGTTACATTATGTACCCAAAGACCAGGCTAGCGCGCTCATGGCAAGACATGCGCCACATCTACCCGCCTCCTAGAGTCAAAGGGACCCCAACTTGCATCTCTTTCCCGATATAGTTTATAAATCTCACTAAATCCTCACTGCAGTAACAAGTTTTCTCTTTTCTTCTCTTTTCCTAAAGTCACTCCATATACTCTTTTCTTCATCCTCATCATCGTTATCAATCGCACATACTGTAGTCTGCCGATCAACCTCGGCGACTTCAATCCTCATGTGACACTACCAGCGAGCAAGTCACCTTATTAGCAACTCTTCCCCCCAGTCTTTTCCTCATAGCACCATGCGCTATCCTCACAAGTACACGGTTTCAGCCTCAGTGCCGTATGAGCCGCCCACGCCTCACAAACCTTCCAACGCATGTCCTACACTGGCTTACCCTATACTTCCACCGCGCTCTTCTCCGCCGGTGCAGCCTCGCACGGCATCTACATCATCTCTCAGCTCTGACCGAGCGTTCAATGATGCAACACGCGCTTTTTTCCATGCTTCCAAACGATGCTGTAATTCCTGTACAAATATGATAGTTATTGTAGCTGGAGTGTGCAGTCATCTCGAGATAGCTTGGCCCACCCGCCACAGCCTCCAAGCTAGGCAGCAAACGGCCGCCGCCTGCCCAGACAAACAAAAAACGCCATCCTAAACTTGTCAAACTCTGCTCATCCAAACCTGACGCCGTCATTCTCAAACGCCTCTTTTCCCATCTCTCATCACATCGCACAAATGTATTCCTCCAAATTCCATCTCTTCTCTTTGAAACCGCTTCACGTTTCCACGTCTTCTGTTCCTTGACGTCAGCCGACATTGTCGCCCGCCCGTCTCAGACACGCCGCCGCACCGCCATTGGCCGCCATGACGTCAGGCGGACAGCGCCCGTCCCAGGCAGACTGGCTCTTCCACCAACCACGCCGATATCCCACCGCCTGATGCGCGCTGCACCTGCGCTCGGCTGCCTCTTTTGGTGCCTACGGTCGCCTGTTTTCGGGACGTTTCGTTGGAGAGGTGAAAATCTTTCCGGCGAGGCTGTCTATAATTACTCACTCCTGTCCCTTTTCCGCCCGCGACCCGGATCGTCTTTCGATCCGATTCTTTGATCAGCCCATAATCCATATAAGAGGCGAAACCACAACACACACACACACACACACACCTGCAACAGCTTTGCCCGGCCTTGAACTCTAAATTTTACACACACCGCGCATTTGCATTCACCCCCCACCATGGCGTCTCGCCGTCACGATGACCCTCACGCACAAGACGCCTTTTACGGTCGCAACCCGCCGTACTGGGAAGCTGGAGATCCGCCTGCCGCGCCACCTCCGCGACGCAGCAAGTCGGAGCGTCATCGCCAAAGACCCAGCCCAGACGAGAAAGGCGCCTCGTCCCGCAGACACCGCGACGACGACATGCATCGCAGCTCCCACAGAAACGGCGACGGCCGCCGCGCCCGATCGCCCCCGCCCTCGTACCGCTACGACGACCGGCGCGGTGGAGACTCGCGCCGCGACCCCAGAGACTACAGAGATTCGAGAGATAGAGACGTGAGAGACCACAGAGACTCGAGAGACCCTCGCAACCCCCGCCACGACCGCGACTATCCTTCGCGTGACCACCGTGGTGGCGGCCGCTACGACGACGAGCCGTCTCGCGGCCACCGACGCTCTAAAACCGCCGAGGAACCCAGTCGCTACAGCCGCTCTTCGCCCGACTACAAGAGCAGAGACTATCCGCCGCGCGACGACAGAGACCGAGACAGACATGGAGGCAAGAGCAGCCGCGCGAGAGACGTCTCACCCACCCACGGCGGTCGCACCAAGACTCGCGACTTTGCCGACGACAGCGGCGGCCGTGATCGCGATCGCGATCGCCACGGCGGCCACACCAGCTCTCGCTCCCACGCCAAGGACAAGCCCTCCAGCAAAGACATTGCCACGACCTCACCGCCCCGCGGCCGCGAGAAGCACGCCACCACCGGCACGCGCAGCGGCGGCGCCGGAGGCTTTGGTGCCAAGGTCCGCAGCTCAACCATGCCCGCCGCCGCCACCGCCGCCAAGTGGTGGCAGAACCCGCTCGTCCAGGCCGGCGCCCGCACCGCGCTGTCCGCCGGCGCCCAGGCCGCCATGAAGAACCGCAACGGCCAGGGCGAGTGGCTTGGTGCCAAAGGTGCCAAGGTGGCGACGGCTGCGATTGGCGCCGCGCTCATGGACGGCTTCATGGGCGGCGGCGGCAAGGACGACGGCCGCGACGGCCGGCGCGAGCGGGGCCGCAGCGGTAGCAGAGACCGCGATCGCAGCCGGGATCGCGACCGCAGCAAGGAGCGCAGCAGCCGCGGCAAGAGCAGCGGTCGCAGCAAGAGCGAGGGCCGCGGAGGGGGCATGCGCGACAAGATTCTGCAGTCGGGCATGGATTTCATGATGAAGAAGGCCACTGCGCGTTAACGATGTTACGAGAAGAGTGTTAATGTCATGACGGATGAAATTTTAACGACAAAAAGCATATTTACGACATTTGGCATGATGGATACAAACAATTGGTCTCGGTTACTGTTTTGTTATACAAGGGCATGGACATGTGGCATGACTACTTACTTGATTTTTGCTATACAAGGACACGGACATTTAATGGCACGGAATGATTCTACTCACTTTTACGATACACTAGACAGACTTTTAGTCTACAGAATGCATTACAATAAACTTAAACTAGTATAGATTATCATCATCACGGCATAAACGCTCATCATTTCGTATCCAGGCGACCCCCTCTTTCTTAGTGCGTTTCACGTCAGACATCCCACGGCTTACACTTGCCGTCCAGCACCACGCCGTTGCAGCAGATCTGGCTCACAAACTCGGCCTTTTCTCCAATTTCCACGCAGTGACCCTTGCATCTAATACTCTTGATCGCCGTCGCGGGCGTCAGCACCACCTGCTGGCTGTGCACCGACGGTCCGCCCGTGTTGCTGATTTCCGGTACAGTGCCGCCGCACGGCGAAAAGGCGTATTCAAAGTGGCAGAGCGACGAGGCGGCGTAGTCGGGCGCGTCAATGTAGGCAACGGCAGAGTTGCTATCTGTTTTTCGGGGAAAAATTAGCTGGGAAGAAGGGGAAAGAGAAGGGGGGAGAGAGAGAGAGAGAGAGCGGACTGGTTGGGATTTTGGTGTCGTTGGCAAAGACGGCGAGGTGGTAGAGCGTTTGATTGTTGGCGTCGCGGAACGTAAGATGGGCGGTCTGCGTGGGATAGGAGCTGTCTGGGGGAGGAATGGACGCGGCGCCGGCGAGGGCGATGAGGGACGCAAGAGGAACAGACTTCATTATTCAAAGGTATGGACAACGACGTATATTAGAGTAATGGTGATTTACGGTTTTGCTCAGCGAGAGAGAGAGAGGACCTTTGCAGTTATATACATGCCTAGCTGTAGTATTGAGCGCATCAAAAGCCGAAATTATAGCATCGCAGATCTTGCCTTGGCAACCGGACTTGGGGAAAAACATTACCCTGATGCTGTTGACATTAGCTCTAGCCAGTGAACCAATGGCAACAGAGAATAATACGAGCAGATGCATGAGCTATTCATGGCAAACTTCGTTTTTGGTGCACTAGTGACCTCATTAGGCAAAAGCCACACTCGGCATTACTCGATGGCGGCGGTACGAGGCTATAGCGGGCACCTGGTAATGTATGACAGCGCAACGCCATTTCCTAATCGGGCTTGGCACGGGAATGAAAAGGGCCATGAATACCAGCAGGGAGATGGGATGATTGCACGGCCAAGAAAACCTGGGGCACCGGCGGGGCTATCGGCGATTTGGGTGCGAGGAGGGTATGGCGATAGAAAGACCACAGATGTCACTTACATTATGATGAAACGCGTAGCGAGGAGTTGAAATGGATATTTAGTGGGAGTAAACTATATTCAATGGCTCGAGAAAAGATGTGAGTAACCTATTTGTGAGTTTGGGGGGGATTGTGGAATGACGAGACAAGATATGAAAGAACCATCACTTGGACTGGAGCTTGTTTGCAGACGACATGTGGCTCACATGTGCCTCAGTGCTTCCCGAAAAAAGGAATAAATCACAACTATTGACTCCTACAGTAAGCCCTTTTGGCTGCACACCTGTATTTTGGCGTCGTACTGCGCCCAGCACTGACTGTCTTGCCGTATTTTGTAACATCTAGTCCGCTTTGATCGTGGCAACTAAACGGCCCAACCAAGGCTGGGCTGGAAGGAAGAGGCTACTAGCCTATGGGCTTTCTTCGAATCGCCGATGACTTCTGGCAGGCAACAAATCGAACAACATCTGCATCGCCAGCCGGCAGCTCGGCGATTTCGTGGCGTGCGGGACCGTCTTTGTCGGACCCGGGCAGTTCTGCTGGCGACGCAGAGGCGCTCCCGCTCCCGCCGCCGCCGCCGCCGCCGCCGGCCCCGCGCGCTGTCTCACTTGTTGGCGCCTCGTGCTTTCCGCCGGAGCCCTCCAGCTCGGGTTTGAGGCAGGCATCGGCATCGGCATCGGCAGCGGCAGCGCCCTCTGCTCCGCCCCGATCGCTTCCGGCCCGCAGACGCCGCCGCCGCCGCCGGCGATGAAGAAGGAGGGCGGTAACCAGCATCGCAATCACAGCGAGGGCTATACAGACACCAATGGCTGCTTCTTGACCCCTGGACAGTCTGGTATTGGTTTTCGGCGATGCTGGCGTAGGTGTCGGACTCGGTGCCGGACTCGGTGCCGGGCTGGATACCTGTCGTTCCGGGACGTAGACAACCCGGATGGCGCTTACAATGATTTTTGTCGATGCATCGACACGAAATGTGGTGGCGTTACCGCCTTTGTACGGGTCTGGCACCACCGTAGTGCGTCCATTCTCGACAGTCGATATACAGCCGTAGCCTCGGGTCACAGGCCCGTCGCAAGCGTAGCCACTGTCGATGATTTGGGCCTCGTCAGCCAACGTTGTTGCAGCCCAACGGTTTTGTCTTTTTTTTCTTGGCAAAGAAAGTAAAAAGCCATTGACAACTCCAGCAAACAATGAGGGAGGGGAAAAGGAAGTTCGTTTGGTCCTCACCTGGGACAGCAGCCGATGGCCGTGTCGCCACTTGCCAGGGGCGGCCAAACCTGCACGGTAACGGCCCCGGGAAAGACGGCGCCCGGGGCGACAGACGTACAGGCCGGTGCGTAACCGTCCGGACACGCCGTCGCCGGGGAGAAGACGGGATTTTGACTCGCAATCACCGCCGTCCAGTACTCGCGCGGAAGACAGGTCCTGCCTGTTGTGGAGCTCAGGTCCGTCACAGTGGCAATCTGGTCGCGCCAAAGTATCACTGTGGTGGTTGGCGGGAAGAAGTTGGCGTCTAGCGCGGCCGAGCCAAATATCGCGAGGCTGCAGAGCCCCGACATGTCCAGAAGCGGCATCGTGCCCACGTTCACTGTCTTCGTCGGCGCGCCGGCCATTCTCAGTTTCAGTCAACCACCCTGTGCTTGCCTAAAAAGTCAACATTCATATCAACTCCAGGGGGGAACTCTCGTTTCGGGCAGTTGGTACGTTTACTTCGAAAGCGGCAATCGTCTTTATTTTCCTTGTCAGGCTGTCTTGAATTGCCGGGGCGTTGCCTCAACAGCGGCAAGATAAACAGACAATGGCGTCGATTTGCGGAGAGTTCCTCTGGCGTTGGTCTGCAACTCTTTCCTGCAGAACCCCGCACGCCGCCGCAGCCTGTCATGGGTGGTTGATGTGTTTACTTCTTGTGTTATTAAGGCTGCAGCAAGCCCGGCTTGGGCGGTAGTGCACGTGTCGTCCTGCATGCGAAGCTACTGCACAATCATGTTGAACTAATCGCGGCAGAGTAGTAGCATTGACCTAGTTCACGGGTGAGCGATTCACGCGGCTTTCTAAACTGTCATTAAACTCTTTTATTTGATACAAGTCATTGTCTGGATACCACAACAACAACTTTCCTCTTTTTGGCCTCGCTTCGCTCGAACGTCTGCCGCGAGTTATTGTTCTGCTCGTGTACGCTCTTAGAGGCAGTCTCATATTTCCCCACCTCCATGCCCACTCTTGAAACGGCAACAGGGCTCAAGGTTCCCTCTATTATATTCTATAATACATCACATCATCAAAAAACACTCCGCCCTCATCTAGACGCCATCCCAGGAACGGCATCTGTTCGCCGCGCAGAACCCGTTGCAGCACAGCTTCGGCCCGCGGCCGTCCGCCCCGTTGCACGTCCCCAGCGTGCTCACACACGTGCCCACGCAGCTGATGCCCTTCACCGGCGTCGGCGGGCTGATCTTGACCTGCCCCGTGTGTCCGTCGTCGCCAATGGTGAACTCGGTCTTGGGCGACGAGGCGCCGTCGGCCAGCTCAAAGTCGAAAGCGCACAGCGTCGCCGCGTTGTAGTCGGGCGCGTCGACGAGGGAGATGGGGGTGTGCGCGTCGCCCGTGTCGTGCATGCTGCCGTCGGCGAGGACGGCGAGGTTGTAGACGGGCGCGGCGCTGGGGTCGCGGAAGAGGAGATGGGCGGTCTGCACCGAGTCGGCGGCCGAAACGGCGGAGAGCAGAGTGAGGCCGGCGATGGCTGTCAACTTCATCTTGTAGGAGTATATGGTTGTGGTTGTGGTGGCATAAATTGGTTCTGTGAAAGAAGGGGTTTTGTGGTAAAGCTTATAGTAAGCTATTTCTGAATGAAAAAAGGTAATGTTTATCTGTACGGATCGGTAGGGCTGTTATATAACCCAGACGTGAGGCTGCCATGACGACATGTCACATCGACGAGACCCTGATGGCGTAGCCATATCCTGGGCAAAACTACGAGGTTTGCTAAATTTGGAAATAAAGCAAGGTTCGCTGGTTCATTCGGCACAAGTAAAATGAAAGAAATTTGCCCCCGCCCCTGGCCATGATAGTGCCGAGTGCAGTCGTACCAATGACTTCACAGCGTTGCATCGGGCACTAACACGGCACACTAAGCACGCCCTCGGGCGGTCATTGACAGCGACACGCCAAGGGTTTCGGTACGACTGTCGCGTCTTGGCTGACCAAATCGACAAGACACTGTTTTCTTTTTCCTGGGATTGAAAGTTACTGGCAAACATGGCAGCGCTGATGTCCAGCGCGGCCCCCTCCCATGTTGTCGGCCTATGCCATGCACAGCACAGACAATTTCAGTCAGCCAAAAGCGGTCGTTTTGCCCCGACATCAGACAGTTGGGACGTGGAAAACGTTGCTTACAATTCGAGCCAATCTTCGCTCGGACGTATTTTTCTTTTTTCCCCCAATGGATACAGAAACAGCGCTGCATTTTCGAAAGCAGAACAGACGTCGTGGAATGTACTCGGATGCATCCAAACAACCACATGTTATCCTGGCCGCATCACTAACAAGACACCGTGCAGGACGGCGCGACGCTTTCCTGCGCGTATCTACGCGCTGGCTGGCCTCGAGCAGCATGTCTCTCTTTGCTGCTGCTTTTGCCATGAGACAATTGCTACAGGGCGCCGCGGGATTTAATACACTTACTGATGACCTGCTATCATGAGCGAGATTTTAACACCAAAGAAATGGAAAAGGATGAAGAGGATGTTTCCTGCGGTAACGGCATACTCGACGTGGGCTCACTGGCTGCCTGCTCACCCTGAATCCGAGGGACTGCGGCTTCATTATTGCCGCGGTCACAGAAAATAGCCATCCTTTACGGTTTGTACTACTTCAATGCTGCATCACCAGACGGATTGCAAAATTGTCAATTTCAGCATCTTAGCATTATTAGTATGACTAGCGGCTTCATCCATCTTGCCTTTGCGTGTCTATTTACCCAGAATCATGACCAGAACAACGAGAATCAAACCCAAAAAACGCGACTTCATAAACTTGAGCACGATTTTTCCTAAGCGCTGATGGTGTAAACATGGCCCTCAAAAGGTCGCAGCTTCTGGTCCTCTGCCTTGTCGTCGTGCGTGGACAGAGCACATACCAGCTTGACCGAGTCTCCCTCAAGCCCAAGCTCCGCGGCAGAGGGCACCGTCCAGGTCTGCGGCTCCTTGGTGAAATTCAGCACAACAAGTGCACGCTGTGATCCACCCTGCGCCTCCTTCACAAAGATATACGTCTCCTTGTTGTTGTCTTGTAGACCCTTGTAGTCGCCGTACACTAAAACGTCGGCGTGCTCCTTGCGGAAAGCGAGCATCTTGCGCCAGAAGGCGAGAACGCTGTTGGGGTCGTCGAGTTGCGACGCAACGTTGATATCACCAGCAAACGGGTGCGGTTTCATCCAAGGCTCGGCGACCTCTTTGCCTGCCTTGATCGCGGGCTCAGAGAAGCCACCATACTGAGCCTTGCCGTCCCAGGCAATAGGCACGCGGGCGTGATCGCGCGCCAGGTGCTGCATGGCAGTGAATGCACGATCCAGCTCTTCCTTGTTATCAGCACCATGACGGTCCTTGACCATCTGGTAGTATTGGGAGCTGTCAATGTCGAGGTAGTTTTCTGGCGGGTAGCCAACCTTGGGGGTGTTGACGCAGCCAATCTCCTGGCCCTGGTAGATGTACTGCGTGCCGCTGAGGCACGACTCCATCATGGCGAGAAGCTTGGCGCCCGCCACGCGGAACTCGGGGCTGTCATCCGTGAAGCGCGAGACGGAACGGGCCTGGTCGTGGTTCTCGATAAAGCTGGTGGTCCAGGCATCGGTGCCGCGGATGATGCTCTGCGTAAGCTCGACCGCGGCCTTGATGTCGGGCAGCGTCCAGTTGCGCGGCGTCGTTTCAAACTTTTGCGTCTTGCCGAAGCCGACGTCGACAAGGTCAAACTGGAAGACCATGTCGAGCTGCTTCTCCTTGGCGCTGACGTACTTGATGACCTTGGCCATGTCGGGCGTGCAGGGCAGCTCGCCGACCGTGATGGCGCCGTAGCGGCTCAGAATCTCGTTCATCTCGGACAGAAACTCGTGCATGCGGGGACCGTTGCAGTAGACCAGGCCGGCGGGCTGCGTCACGGACTTGGGGTCGGTGATGGGCGCGTCCGGGTAGTCCTGGTGCTTGCTGTACATGTTGACCGTGTCCACGCGAAAGCCGTCGACGCCGCGGTCCAGCCAAAACTCCATGGCCGAGGCGTAAATAGCCCGGCGCGTGTCCGGGTTCTCCCAGTTCAGGTCGGGCTGCTCGATGGCGAACAGGTGCAGGTAGTACTCCTGCGTGGCTTCGTCCCACTCCCAGGCGCTGCCGCCGCCAAAGTTGCTGCGCCAGTTGTTGGGCGGCAGGCGCTCGCCCGTCGCCGAGTACTTGGCGGGCTTCCAGATGTACCAGTCGCGCTTGGGACTGTCCTTGCCGGCGCGCGACTCCTTGAACCAAGCGTGCTGGTCGGACGTGTGGTTGATGACGAGGTCCAGCATGATGCGCATGCCGCGGGCGTGCGTCTCCCTGATGAGCGTCTCCATGTCTTCGACGGTACCGTACGGGCGGTAGACGTCCTCGTAGTTGGCAATGTCGTAGCCCATGTCAATCTGAGGGCTGTCGTACATGGGACACACCCAGATGGCATTGACGCCGAGGCTGGCAATGTAGTCCAGCTTGGAGGTGATGCCGGGCAAATCACCAATGCCATCGCCATTGTAATCACAGAACGAGGCAGGGTAAATCTGGTAGATGGACGCCTCCTTCCACCACTTCTTATCTCGTCCAATGACGGTCATTATGCCGGTTATGATATGTGAAAATACAAGAAAACGAGATCAGTGTTGAGATGCGGTCTTCCTACCGCAATACCTTCTTACAAAGCAGCTAGTAAACCAAGGAAGAGGAGGGGTAAGTGATGATGTATGGTCTGTCTTTTAGCTTGAGACGGACTACGACTTAAATCTGCGAGACCCGTGGGGTCGCAGTGGAGAGAACAACGCATGCAGCATGTAAGTAGGAAGAAAACTCGAACCGGGGAAGAAACAACTCTATCCCCAGATTCTCCAGGAGTCAACGTCGTGGGTTGTCGGACCGACAAAGTGAGGCCAGCTCAACCCCGCAATACCTGGTTTTAGGTGGTGGGCGCAGGTTGTCGCGGTGGAGAAGCACCACAAAGTACGGCACTTTGGCTTGTCGCATGTGTCGCGAAGCAATTTGTATATTTAGAGCACGTACTGGAAGACAAATCAAACAAAACTTATCTGCTATTGTGGCCGAGAACACGAAGAAGTGGTGGCTTTCGCCAAGGATATGCCACGCCACTGGACGAACATGGTGGTGCCGAATCAGGCCATGTTAGCCAGCTACACGAGAAGGCTGTCGGCGAGCAAATGAGAAGCAAATTTTGATATTGAAGCCTGCTCTCTGTGATGAGAAAGACAACGCTCATTAGAAAGTTGATCGCGTTTAAATCTTGTGAGAATTCTACAACTCCATCGCAACTTTGAACCTGTTGAGCGTTCTGCAAGCTGACTTGGATAGGGTTGGCAGAATCTCTTTCGAGACATCTTTGTGGACATTCAGCTAATGCGAATTTTCTTTTCGCATGTTTGACGTGAGAATGCTATGAACCTTGCCGGCTTCGAGCCGGCACTGCGATGCCTCTATTCTATACAATTGCCTAAAGTAGATCTTCGGTTACGCGCTCGATTGGGTGACCTGGAAGCCCCGAAGAACGCGGGGATGACCGTCCAGGCAATTAATTGGCCGGTTGTCGGTCCGACAAACATCCAAGCCGTTCGCGGGCCAGGCCGTTCTGGCAACCATTCGCCTACTCGTGCCCGCACCCACTCTTCTGGCCTGTTGCCGGGCACGAGTACTATCCCTCATCCCCAATATACTCCACGCATGATGTTGCCTCAAGCCGCACACCTTGAGCGTCTCCGCTTCCCCGTCTCAAGCCCCGGATTGACAGCTGCACGCGAGCTGATCGTTCCAGAAGACATTCCTTCGAGCGCGAACGCGACGCTGCAGCCACCCCAATAAGCCCAGGCGATAGTCGCTGATGGTGGTGGTGGTGGTGGCCAAAAGATGACGGCGCATCGTGCATCAGCCATCGGCTAATTACGATTCTCGCGGAGGTACGTTGAGGCAATTATCCGTCACAGTCGGCCCGAACGGTCGAGCTTTTTGCGCAGGCGCTTGTTGGGATGTGAGATTGATCGCCGCACCCGAGCCCTTGTCGCCCAACAAGCCATCGCACTACTAACTTACACTACCAGTTGACCCGGATCGAAGCTTCTTCTTCTGTGCGCTAGACGACTCAATGTAGTAACGGTTCAAAGATTAAGTCACTATAGCAAGTTGTGGTAATTTTGGTCATTGCCGGGCGCAGGACGAGACGGCTCCTATCCTGAGCCTGGGCCGACCGCCCGATGGCCAGCCATGGAAAAAATCAACATGGGACCACTATGCGTGGCGTTCGCATTGGCCCGAGAGTAACACTGCGCACTCGAATAATGGGTGAGGTAATATTGTTCCGCGCCGCACGCAGCTGAGACAACCAGGAAACCTAAACTCAGCGTCGCCCCATGTAGGGAACTTGTGGGCAACCCCAGGCTGTAAGCACACGACACAAGAATGAGGGAGCAAAGGGCAAAGGAAAGATCGCGACAGGGACAGCCTGGCGATTGGTTTGTGTAAACGCCATGATTGCGTAAAGTCGTGGAGATGGACCAACTCATCGCTCATTAAATCGCTGTCGGTCCGACGAAAGCATCACGTCCCAAGTCCGCCACGGCGCCTCCCTTTTCACTATTCAGCCAATATGGGGAGATGGCCTCTTACCTCGCCCAGCACCAAACTCCACACGGCATGGCCGTGAAGCCAAGCCATGTCCATGGCGGCAACTGACCCCCTGTGGGAGTGCTCACCAATACGGTTTAGCTACTTCTCTTGGATGGCTGACTAGCGCCATCTGGGTGTGCCTCGACCAAGCAGCGGCCCCATCTGTAGGCGAATGATTCTTTCTCGGTTCCCCAGACTGTGTTGGGTTGGACATCAACCCAACTTCTTTTTCCTCCCCTTGTTGATAGTCTTCAAGATCATGCAATTATTATAAAGAGCCTGCCCCGCGCCGTTTTCATATTGCGGGACCCGGGTCTTGATTCTCCAGACATTCAGCCTGCCATGACTCAATAGCCACTTGTCTCAGGGCATCATCCTCTTCCATATTCTACTTCCTCTTTTTACTTTTGAATTTTTTTTATACCCTGCTCTTCCATCATGAGCTCTCCCAACGAAAAGGAGACCATGGGCGATGAGGTTCTCGCAACCGTCGTCTCCCCGGTCGCCGATTCATCTCGTGCCATGGAGGCCGCTGCGGCTACCCGGACCGAACATGAGCTTGGCCTGTTGAAATCGCTCAAGCTCTACAAAAAGGCCTGCATGTGGTCCATCTTCTTCTCGACATGCATTGTCATGGAAGGTTTCGATCTGACCATCATCAACGGTCTCTACGTGAACCCCGTCTTTGCCAAAAAGTTTGGTTCGCTGGACCCGGCCGACGGCAGCTACAACTTGACAGCCGCTTGGCAGTCGGGTCTCTCCAACGCCGCGCTCTGTGGCCAGATTCTCGGTTTGTTTGCCGCTGGTGCCATTGCCGATCGATTCGGCTACCGCAAGACGCTCGTTGGTGCCCTCTCCCTCTGCGTCGGCTTCATCTTCATCATCTTCTTCGCCGAGTCTCTGCCCCAGCTCCTGGCCGGCGAACTCCTGATTGGCTTTCCCTGGGGTGTTTTCCAGACCTTGACCACCACATACGCTGCGGAAGTGTGCCCCACGCATCTTCGTGCATACCTCACCACCTATGTCAACCTCTGCTGGGTCATGGGCCAGCTGATCGCCTCGGGCGTCCTCCGCGGCGTCGTCTCCCTCGAAACCCAGTGGAGCTACAAGATTCCCTTTGCCCTGCAGTGGGCCTGGCCAGTTCCTCTGATTATTGGTATCTGGCTCGCTCCGGAATCTCCATGGTGGCTGGTCCGCAAAAACCGACTCGACGAAGCCAGAAAATCGCTCCAGCGCCTCACGACCCGCAACAGTGGCACTGAGTTCCGTCCCGACGAGACCATCTCTATGATGATTCATACCAACGAGATGGAGAAGAAGATTCACGAAGGCACCTCGTACCTTGATCTCTTTAGGGGTGTCAACCTGCGCCGTACCGAAATCGTTACATGTGTTTGGGTCATCCAGACTCTCTGCGGTGCCTCCTTTATGGGCTATTCGACCATGTTCTATAAGCAAGCCGGCCTCGCCACCGAAAACGCCTTCAGCATGTCTCTTGGCCAATATGCCCTCGGTGCTGTCGGAACCATCTTCTCTTGGTTCCTCATGACTCACTTCGGTCGTCGCTCCCTCTACCTCTACGGCCAGTGCATCCTCTTCGTTCTGCTAATCGCCATTGGTGGCACTTCGTTCGCCGGTCGTACCAATATCCCCGCGCAATGGTCCATCGGCTCGATGCTCCTCGTCTACACCTTTTTCTACGACTGCACCGTCGGCCCCGTCTGCTACTCGCTCGTTTCCGAGATGAGCTCGACCCGTCTCCGCACCAAGTCTGTCGTCTTTGCCCGCAACATGTACAACATTGCAAGCATTATTACCAATATCATCACCCCGCGCATGCTTAACTCGACTGCGTGGAACTGGGGTGCCAAGTCGGGTCTCTTCTTTGCCGGCACCTGCGGTCTCTGCATCCTGTGGACCTATTTCCGCCTGCCTGAGCCCAAGGACCGCACCTTCGGCGAACTCGACGTACTTTTTGAGCGCCGCGTGTCAGCACGCAAGTTTAGCAAGGCTGTTGTCGATCCCGCTGAGATTTATGGCCTCGAAGTGGAGGACAGAGACGAACTTGACGAGAAGACAGGGGCGAAGAGCGAGTTCATTGAGCGCGCCAACTAAACTATAGAAGGCTTCATCTGCAAAGGCTGCTTATACTACACTTTATCCATTGCCTATACTACAATCCTTCAATTAGAGCGATAGCGCATTTTTATTACGCATGACGATCCAAATGATATTGATTTGATCTTATTCTGAACGCCTTTCCTGTGAAAGGTATCAAGCCGTAAGTGGCCATTAGCTTTTGAAATTGTGCCACCGCGAGTAACGGCCGCCCCCTACCGTCCATCTTTGCGCCTTTAGGGAGCGACCGTTGATTGGGCATCCCATGGCAGAAACGCTTTGCGCCTCCGCCGTACGCTGCAGTGAGGCTTGCAGGCGCTCGCTGTGCCACTATACCGCATCCAGTCCGCGATGCCGCATCCTCTGCACGCCACGCATATGCATGGACAGGACTGATTTCTGTCCCTGCCAAACGACCACAATCTTAAAATTTGTGGATAGACAAACTGCCAGGACGGCGATGGCGGTTTTGCAGCGGTGGGGGACATCATCAGCTGCGGCTGATAGAACTCTTGCAGTGCTGCAAGGGTCTGGCGTGGACGAGAGGTTGCCGACGCACAAAACGGTCGTCGGCAGTGCGCAGAGCCACGCGTGCAGAGCCGTTTTATGCCAAGACGGAAGGATCTGTCCTAAATAGCACGCGAAGAGAGTCTGTCTCAGAAAATATGAGTACGCACAGACGCCGCCGCCGCACAGCGACATCGCACCCAGGCCCCCGTCTAAGTCGCAACAATGCACGTCAGTCGAGCCGCCAGCATCGCCGCCCTGGCGGGCTTATCCCTCGCTGCTGACGAGTGCGACTACGTCAAGGGACACACCTGCGTCAACGCGCAGACCAGCGCCCCCGTGCCGCTCTCCATCCTGACGCTCTTCCCGTCCTCCTCCCCGCCGTCCTTTGTCTACGCCATCGACGACCTCGCCCACGCCGACATCATCGCCATCACCGGCGCCAACAAGGACGTCAGCGTCCCGAGCGCCGCCGCCAATGGGCCCATGCAAGCCGTGAGCTGGTGGCTGGATTTCAAAAATGCCACCGCCAACGTGACAGGCACACAGGAGCGCGCGTACTCGGCCTGGGCGCTCGAATCCAGCTCGACTGCAGACGTCGGCGGCGCGGACGGCGGCTGCGAGAACCTGCTGGGCAAGGAGTGCGTGGAGGACCTCAAGACGCTGTTTACAGACAATAATACGCTTCAGACGGGTTCAGCGGTGGGAACCGGGGCGCTGATGAAGTTTTTCGCGAAGCCGCCTGCGAATATTCGCTGTCCTAATGTACTCTGGGGAGATGGCTCGGGGAAGGACATGCTGGGTGGAACGTCTAATACACGACCACTCGTCGCCAACTGTGAGTTTCGCCCTTGAAAAAAAATTGAACGAAATAAAATGTTGACATAGTATGCAGCTCAATGGATCGCGCGCATCTCGGACAAATTTGTGATTGATCAGGCACCGATCCCTGGAAACGCTTCCTTTACCCACGGTCGCACTACGATGCGCTTCCGCTCCTTTGACGAGCAGCAAAAGCTTGCCATCATCGCTTTTTCTGTGGGCTATCCGTCAGGCGGCCCCGGCGAGCGCAATGAAAACACCCTCAACATAGCGTGCCTGCGCATTGGTAAGGCCGACAAGGGTAGCAGCGGCGGCGGCGGCGGCGACAGCGGCAGCGGTAACAGCGGTGGTGGAAAAGACTCCAAAGACAGCGGTGCAGGCAAATTGCGACTAACAACACCTATGGTGGTGTTTGTAGCTGTTGTGTTCTTCGTGATTTAGATGGAGTTTAAATATAATGTTAAAATAATCTGTCAAATCAAAGTCCATGTTATAAGTATTCGGACATTACAAACCAACCACTCAGGCTGAATGTAACATGCATCTAATCGCTTCACCTAGTTGAGCCGCTAGAGTCGTTGCCTCGTTAGCAACTGCCTCTATGAGAGAGTTCCTGGCTCAATCAAGCTGCTACGAAAGTCTAGGGTAGGCGCAATAACCGTTGCCTACCACAGCCACATACAGCATACATGCAAAGCTGTAAAATCGGAATAAAAGAGATGATCGATTGGTAGCCCCGAAACCCA
This sequence comes from Aphanocladium album, assembly GCA_029218145.1. Taxonomy (NCBI): domain Eukaryota; kingdom Fungi; phylum Ascomycota; class Sordariomycetes; order Hypocreales; genus Aphanocladium; species Aphanocladium album. The sequence goes on from JARDXD010000511.1 coordinate 16,196, forward strand.
ACATCACATGCAGCAACACTACTTACCTACATGCACAAGGATACTTGCCTGACCCCCTCGACAGATTACACTCAGCCGCTGCGATGGATGATCGCGAAACGGTTGAAATTACCGCACACTGTCTGTGCTGGGCAAACACGCTGTCCTGGCAGCTGCCGAAATCCTCGCTGCCCCTCGACGCTGGCATCTGCCACTGCAATTCCTGCCGCCGTGGCACCGGGACGTTGGGTGGCTTCACGGGTTGCACGTGGCCGCTTCCTGTGCCGGAGCTGCCTGCGTGCACCGAGGCTGCCTTTTCGCCGCGCGCCAGCGTGTACTTTTGCACAACGTGCGGGACGCTCCTATTTCTGAGCATACGGACCGAGCCCCCGTGGACGGGGCTGGCTCTGGGCGCGGTCGAAAATCCGACTGCCGTGTGCAGGCTCACCATGCACATGTGCCTCGCAGACACCAAGGACGGCGGCATGTCGGTCTGGCTGGACGAGGTGGACGGCACGCCGCTGAAGAAGTATGCTACGGCGGATCTGCAGTCGGAATTTGCGGCCGTTACGGCCGCAGAGGGCGGTGGAAGTGGGAATCTGGAAGCCAGTTGCCGGTGCGGAGGGGTTCAGTTCGCGGTGAAGAGGCCGACGGAGCTTTCAGGTTAGTTTGTTTTCCGAGTTCTAAGCCACACCTTGCTTCTTTTTGCTTATCTCAAAAACAAAGATAACAAAGTAACTGTTGTCGAAGAGAAGCCAGAGAAATACCCCGCGGGGGTGTGCGTATGCGACTCGTGCCGCCTTTCGACTGGATGCGAAGTAATGGCATGGGCATCCATCCCCAAGACCAACCTCCTCCTGCGCAACAACCAGCTGCTGCCTGACCCGCCCGTCTTTGGGACCATCGAGCATTACGCCAGCTCGCAAGGTACGGATCGCTACTTTTGCGGCGGTTGCGGCGCCGTCATCTTCTTGGTGTCGGAGAGATGCCCGGAGACCCTTCGCGTGGCTGTCGGGATATTCTGTGACGAAGCCGGCGCGAGGGCGGAGGACTGGCTTTGCTGGGAGACGAGCGCTGGCCCAGAAAACGCCGCGGATGGATTAAAGAGGGGCTCCTTGACCCGGGATCTGACCAAGAAGATGATGGCATGGACCAAGTTAGCATTCAACCATATGTAGCCCAATCCTATAAACGCAAGGAATACCACCGGCAGACCATCGGCAGATGCTGAACAGGACGCGTGGAAGCTGGTACTTGGAGTGCCTACGGTGGCGTGCGCAGAATTTAAATCACTTCTCAGAAAGTCAACGGAGGCGAAAGACGATATGTACAAGAATCAATTAAGTAATAACAATATAAACATTCTGTCATGCCATGTCATGCCAGCCCTTGCAGGCCGAAAATTAATATGCATCCGATCGCTTCACCCACTTGGGCGACGGCACTAGCTCTACGGGCTGTCTGCCAGTCAGCACCGGCTGGCGCGCCGACAGCGAGAGACCGGGGACGACGGCGCCAGCCGTGTCGAGCGCCCAGACGCCGAGGCCGATCCAGTTGTCGCCGTTGTAGTTGAGGATGCCCTCAGGCACGGGGAAACTGGTCTGGGGGCCGAGGTAGCTGATGTACTTGCCAAACTGAAAGCCGTTGACGTAGAGGAAGCCGTGGTAGGGCTCGGCCGAGGTGGAGTTGTCAAAAACAAAGGACAGCGGGATGTCGTAGTCCTTGGCGGGGAGGTCGAGCGCGAGCTTGGCCGTATAGAACTGCACGCCGGGGCCGTCGTGCTGCTCAAAGGGCGTCTTCTTGAAGAACTTGTTGACGGGCGGGGCAGGCTGGTGGTAACCCTGGCGCTCGTAAAAGAGGCCACCCTCGTTGAGCGGTCCGCGGAAGTGGTCCTTGTAGTCCTCGCCGCCGAGGTTGCCGGTAATCTTCCACGAGTCAATCGGGGTCTGGCCGCCAGAGTCGGTGGTCAGGCTGTAGTTGATGATGCCGCGGGGGTGCTTCATGTCCTCGTCACCAATGACAAAGTCTTCATTGAGACCCATGTTGTCGACAATGATGGTCAGAACGTGGAGTGTGCCGGCTTCAAGTGTAGGCATAGTGTACGTCGAGTTGGCGTCGTCATTGTTCGCGCTGCCGAGTTTGGCACCGACAAACTTGCCGTCAAGCCAAACACTGCTGGCGAAAGCGCGACCACCCATGGTGCGCAGGAAGAGGCTGTTCTCATCACCAGTGGCGTTGAACCGACCGCGGAAGAGGAGGGTGCCGGTGTTGTAGCCGTAGTCGCCACCGTAGAGGGACACGGGTGTGTTGAGAGGCCAAGCAGTGTTGAAGGTGAAGTTTTGTGCGCGCGTCCACTGCGAGTCGTCATAGCCAGGCTGAAGTTCAGGGAGGGAATCCATGGACATCCAGTCCAGAGACTTGAGATCGGGCAGCTTGACATCGGGGAACTTGATGCTGGGCTTGGCGAGCCAGTTGCCCTGCTTGGACGTGGTGAACTTGGTGCTCTTGCCGTTGATGGAAAGCTTGGTGACACCTTTTGGGGCACCAATGACTTCAAACTCAGCAGTCTTGTTAAAGTCAGCCTGAATATTGAGCGTCGAGCCCGAAACATCAGCGGAGCGGACCAGGTAGGGACCGTTAACAATGACAGCATCGGGGTTCATGACAGAGTTGCCGAAACGGCCATTCTTGCCGCTGGGAAGAACGGGGGCCCAGTAGTTGTAGGCCGAGTTGCGGTCAAGAAGGTAGATGGTCAAATCATTGACCTGGACGACCTGTCGCTTGGCAGCGATAGTCCAGCCGATGACGGTGCTGACTGAGGAGGAGGATATATCAACCTTGTCGCCCTCAATCTGGGTGACCTTGTGCGACTCTTGGAGGGCAAGTTCGTGGAATTCACCGAGGCCGCCGTAGAGAACAAGAATGGTCTGGTCGGCAGTCTTTTGCCAGGTAAAAATCTCGGCAGTGCAGTATTGCATGGTGTGGTTGCCAACAGCGTAGTCGGTGACGTGAATCTTGGTGTCACGGCCGGGGAGGGTGAGGCTGCCACCGGTCTGTGGCACCGTGATGGTTCCGTTGGGGGTAGGAATGCGCAGCTTGTAGGAAGCAGATGCAGTAAGCTGGTAGTCGGAGTGGCGGACGACGTAGTAGTCACCAGTGCCGTTTGAGAGCAGCGGAGTCACGGCAATGTTGGGGTTGTCGGTATAGGCAGAGGTGCTGAGATCACCAGGGGTTGTGAGGAGATAGCTGGGAGAAGCTCTGTTGAAGTGAGCCTCAAGCTTAAGCTCCGAGTACTTTTCTCTGTCGAGATAACGATCCTCACGAATAGCAGCACCATAGTCGTAAGAGGTATAGCAGGAAGAGTGGCCAAGATTGCCCCAGTTGGTGCCGCCAAACAGCATGTAGACGCTGAGGATGCCAACACCACCGGCAAGGGTGTCTTTGTTGAAAACACGCTCATACTCGTGGTTGGTGAGCGCAGCGCACTTCTCATAGCCAACACCTCCGTAAGGGTCGTATGAGCCACCACCAAACTCGTTGATAGTGAATGGAGTGTTGGGGCTGTTTCTCATGTGCACTGAGTGGTAGTCCTCGGGGAGGGCATCACTGCGCCAGTAAGTAGGGTTGGAGCAGTCGAAACCAAGGGGATAGGCGTCATATCCGTAGATGTCTACCGAGCCAGGGCCAGTTCCAGGGCGGTTGTGGCCGTCTTTGCTGGCGTCGTTGTTTACAATGGGGACCACGATACCGTAACGGCGAGCTTGGTCAATGACAGCCTGCATGTACTCGCCGTCGGGGAATGGGTTGACTCTGCCATTGGTAACACTGTACTCGTTTTCAGCCTGATACAGAATAACAGGTCCACCCTGGGTGATTTGGTATTTGGCGATTTGCGAGACAATGTTGCTCATGTAGCTATTTGCGCGTTAGAATTGCTCAAATTGGTATTACGCCGCGCATATCTTACTTTTCAGTCGATTTCAAGAATGCGGGTGCTTTGGTACGTAGCTCGGCAGGGAGACGCTGGAGACGTCCGGGGAAGCCGCCACCAGCAACCTCTGCATTGATGTACGGGCCGGGACGAGCAATCAGAAAGATGCCGGCAGTCTCCGCGGCCTTGAAGAAGGGCTCCAGATCAAAGATGCCCTCAGCACGGTACTCGCCCTCCTTGGCTTCAAGCAGCGCCCAGTCCACATAAAAGGAGACGGTGTTGAAGCCGAGAGCCTTGACCTTTTGGAACACGTCCAGCCACAAGCTGGGTACGGGGAGTCTGAATGGATGGAACTCGCCAGAGTAAATCATGGCGCGCTCGCCGCGGATGAATACCGAGTGCGCGTCGTAGGTCACAACATCTTGCTGCGCATCTCGCTTCTCAGCATCGGCGATGACTTTGTATGGGCCGAAGCGGCCCTTGATGGCGGCGGCAGTCGCCAGAGACGACAGCGCCAGCTGTGATACAAGCGTGGAGAGCTTCATATTTGGACACCTCGAGATGGAAGAGAAACAAGAGTGTGTTCAAGCCCGTTGTGTTTCACCCCGGGAACAGCAGCGCGATGACCTTGTTTATAAAGCTACCGTCTGGCTCCCAGCAATTGAAATATCCGAAGGCAAACACGGAGACGATGGAGTTGGATCACGGGGATTCATGTCGACGGGAGGGGGCCCGCCGAGGTGCATTTAATCCATGCTACGGAGGACGCATTGTTTAATCTCCTTCCTAATGAGGTGTAGAGATCGTGAATACGTCTGTGGGAGCATGGGACAGGGCGCATGCTAGAGACATGACCGTAAAGTAGTACCGCCGAGGGAGCAAGGATGCGCGACTGCGTTGGCTGCGCAAACACGGTGACGCCAGGGAGGGACGGAGCCCAAAGGCCTGGAAGACGGGGTGAAACTACCCCACAGATTCACGACATCAAAGCGTGATTGGTCTTGGCGATGACGAGGACGGAGAGTATTTCCTCTCATGGGGACGCGATATCGAGTAGGAATCATCATAGCGGCGTCCTGTTTCGGCCATGCATGTACTGAAGTATGCTGCGGGCGCGCGCACAGGCAAATCTTTTGCGGGTGTACCTGCGTCAGGAGACTAAATGAACTGGCTGGCTGGCTGCTTGACTAGGTTAGCTGCTGGTTAGCTGCAGAGCTGCAGCGTAGGACTGCAGCCAGAGCATGCTGTAGGGTCATTGTCCCTGGCTCTTTTTGTTAGCTCGAGCGAGATTAGCATATCCACTCCCACTGACACCCACACTCGAGAACGACGTCAAAGGACGGGAAAGCGGCATCAAAGGGGCAGGTGACGAAGAGTAGCAAAATCCTAGCATCAAAGGCCAGAGAGTAATTTCAGAGACCCGAATCACGCGAGTAGCTGCATCACGCGACGCGTTTTATTGCGGGTGAATAATATGCAACGGCTCGCCGAAGCCTGTCTGCAATAGTGGTTAGGGTTGCGGCGATGGCACATGGGGTGAGGAGGGGTTGATTTGTCGGGGAGAAAAAATGCTGATGAGGTCGAGATCGAAATGTTTTTGGTGGCGGCCCGTCGAAAGGGTCTATCTGCGTGTCCCCAAGAGTCTCGACCAAGACGAGAGGAAAGACTTGGCGTTCTTTATTCCCTTGCGGCGTGTCGCAGAGGTCATTTTGCGGCAAAGTGTGCCGCAAGCCTCCCTTGTCCTCCCTGCCCTAGTACAGCCATGGCGCCCAGACAGCACCACTCTCACCGATGACCAGCCTGTTTGGACATGGCATGAGCCCAGCAAGGTTCTGACGTTATAGTCTAAACGGTGGGGTGACTGGGTGAAATCCGATGCGTTTTAAAAGATGGTCGATGGCCCAAGATGGCTATTGGCGTTGAGCAAACGTGTTCTAGGCAGGGACTCGTTCCGCCGTGCAACGCTGTTGTGTAGGGTTGGGTTGGGTATTTCCATGAGTTGTCGATCATGGGCCATAAGGGACCATGGTTCGCAGGCGAAAAGTGATGATCTGCGACGTTGGTGTCTCTGGTGATTGCTACGCTGGCCGCAGTTAGCTTCTTCTTAAGGAGGGAGTTCAATTGCCGTCCGGCAATCCAAAGCACAGACAGCACTTCACCTTGCCAGTCCACCAAATCCCGCCCAGAGATAACAACTCGCCGACTGGGCGGCCGCTATCGATCGCGCACTCCAGTAAAACTGCGTAAAAAAGGAGCAAAAACTGGACTCTTCGATGAATCTATGCAGAATGAGGAAATGCAGATGGCAAATGCTCTCCACCACGCCGTGAGCACGTCCCAAGTTCATCCCAACAAACGGACGGGGAACCCGCTGTAAAGCCGCCTGCCAGCTGCCAGCTGCGAGAAGCTCCACCTCTTCTAGAATTCAGCTGTTGCGCCATCGAGTGTTTGCCATCTTGAATCGTCGTCACAAAGACTTCTTTTTTTCAGCCGTCATTGCAAAGGCGAATCAATTTTGACATCTCCAAACCCTTGATTCTTCAATTTACATACTTTGGGCGTCTTCTCCCGCCAACACTCGTGCTCGCGTCGCAATGCGACACTAGACTTTGCAGCTGCGAGCTCGCTCACCCCGCCCCCATCACCATTGCCACGAAGACGAGATACCATCCTCATCACCAGCCATGTCGACCCGCGTCATCCGGGCCTGCGACGGCTGCCGCGTCCGCAAGGTCCGCTGCAACGGCGCCCAGCCCTGCTCGCAGTGCGCCCATCTCAACCTCGCCTGCAAGTTTGCGCCGCCGCCCGCCAAGCGCAAGCCAGGCGTCCGCGGGCGGCTCGTCGCGCAGCTTCGTGACAGCCAGGCAAAGGAAGAGCAGCAAACCACCACCAGCATCACCTCTCACAGCAACAAGACCTCTCCAGCCACCGGCTCCAGCACGTCGAGTCCTCCGAGCGACAGCTCGCCGCCCGCCGTCACCTCCATCGCCGGCATCGTCAACTCGGATCCGTACGCCGATACCGCTTTCTCCGCCGCCGCCTCCTCCTCTCTTCCCGCGACGCCGTCCCCGGCGGCGCCCAGCAACGCCTGGCCACACCACACCGTCGAGTACTTCCTCCACTACCTCGACCTCTACGAGGAGCAGATCTACCCCGTCAACCCGGTCCTCACCTGCGACGAGATGCGCGCGGCCGTGCAGAACATGAACGCCAACCTGCAGGACCGCGCGCTCGTCTACGCCTTTGCCGCCATCACCATCAACCTGACCCAGACCCTCTTCACCACTGCCACCGACGTCCTGACCGAGATTGCCACCCTCATGAACCTCAGCATCCAGGTCCACCGCCAGCTCGAGACGATGCGCGACAACAGCACCGCCTGGACGAGCCCGCACGCGGGGCCCTCGGCCGCGAGCGTCAAGTTTGGTGAGCTCCCCGTCAACTTCAAGCGCATCATGACGTGCGTGTTTCTGGAAATCTGCATGATGGCGTTCAAGCGCTGGGACCGCAGCCTGTCGCTGCTCCGCGAGGCCATCACCATGATTCAGGTCCTCAACGTGCACCAGTACGACGACATGCCCTTTGACGGCGACCGCGTCGACGGTTTCGACACCACCGAGAACAGCAGCAACCCCAGCACGCCCAACCCCGCCGAGGCCACCGTTCACGTAGGCATGCGGCCCCATGACGTCTTTCGCCTGCGCCGCGTCTACTGGGAGGTCTACATCCACGAGCGCTTCCTCTCCACCGTCACCGGCTTCCCCTGCGTGCAGCTCGCCCTCGGCGACGTCCCCATCAACGACCCTGCCATCCCCGCGCACGTCGACCTCGGCTTCAACCGGCTCGTCCACCTCTTCCGCGTCCTCGATGGGCCTTTTCTCGCGCACTGGACCGCGCACAAGGACCCGACGCTACCCGTCCCGGAGATGACGGCGGCCTGGATCGAGAGCAAGCAGAGCGAGCTCGACACCGACGAGGACGGCGCCGCCGCCACCGAGCGCCGCCTCCTCGCCCGCACCGGCCGCGCCCGTTTCACCGAGATCCAGCACGTCGACCTTTTCGTCACCCGCGTCTGGCTGCGCACCCTCGTCTGGCAGTTTGCCCTGCACCACGGCCTGCTGCGCTCCGCGCCCCCGCGCGACGCCCACCAGGGCCTGTC
>JARDXD010001679.1:0-24224 GCA_029218145.1 Aphanocladium album
AACCTGTATAGTAATCAAAAGCCTCTGGCCTAGCGTTGTTCGCCTGAAAGGTCTGGTCCACAGGATTTAGCAGCTCGTCCCTTTGTCTCAGACACGTAAGGTTTCTTTGGGCTGTTTTTTCAACCAAGGCAATACAATGCCGAGAGACGCGTCTGATTACACTGAACAAGATGATGTGTCTTAACAGACCGCCAGCATGCACTGCGCTCGATCTCCTGCCAGAGTTGTGCGTCGTTGGACCCTTGCTCAAACTCAATTCACAGCTCGCTCTTGCATGCACACCAGTGGCATCGTGTAGCGTAGTAGGGGGGCGCGTGGACCACTATACTGGGATTCCATTCTGCGATGTGGAAACAAGCCACCAGGACTATATTTGGTAACTAGCCTCTCTGGTCTCACTGTTGTCTCTGAATTTCTCTCATGTCATGACTTGTCTTCTCGGGCTTGCTATTCCGCGCTCGAATGCCCGCAGCGGACAGATATTTTAGCGAGACACTTGTCAGTGGAGACAAGGTTTGGCCTTCCCGCTCTCGGCAGCAAGGGGGGACGCGGGACCCGACTATCTGGGCACCCGAACCCGACTGTTTGGTTACGGAAGGCGTTTTTGGCACATGGAAAGCGGAAAGCATGGACCCTCTCCACGGCAGCAGCAGGGGGGTCGCAAGGGCGCTCTTTTCACTTGCACAAGCCGCCTCAACGCCGCAGGGGAGAAAAAGAAGCAGATCAAATTGCTGCAGAATGTACGGATCTACTTAGATTTCACGGCACTTTTCTTTCTGCCTGTGTGTTTTTTTTTTTTTTTTTTTGCTTTTGTAGCGCCGTAGGACCGGTTTCAGCCTTTCCTCAGCCTCGGCGTCTTGAGCATGTCAACATGAAAAAGAGGCCCCCCACACAGAAGCGGACCAGTGATGAGAATTTTGGTCCCTGTAATTTGCGCAAGAGCCAGTGGCTGTGTTGTCGAGTCAAGAAGTTTTGTGGAATATTGACCGACGATCGCCAGGAAGCTTCTCGGTTGCCTGATGCGGACGTGATTCCAGCTTCAAGGTTTGCCCAGACGAGAACGACGAGCTGCTAAAACGCAAGCGAGGAATTTAGCCAAGATATATTAATATTCGATTAGTAGTTTGAAAACCAGCTGCCTTTCGTGTGTGGGAACAATGGCCCCCAGTTTGACTTTTCGTTTGCCTTTTGGCCCAAAGCAGGCAGAACTTGCAGGGCCAAGACGGACCAGTGGTATGTCCTGCATCCACCGATTCTGCCACCACATCATAGGCGAAGTGGCCACATCGGTTTTCGGCATTTTCATTTGGTTGAATACGGCAGTCAGAGAACATGACACTCTGTGGTGAGACTTGCCAGGCTTTCTTCTCTGTTTCTTTTCTCCGCAGGCCTACGATCGCGATACCGAAGCCTGGCTGTCCCCCCTTTGCCCGCACTCTGCGTCCTTGGCCGCATGAGATGAGCAGGCGGAGCTTACTCGGCGTTGCACCTGGCTTTCAAACCCGCCAGGCCGGCCATTGCAGCCCACTGGGCTCCAGTTGCTACCGTAGCATGGAGGCTCGGGAGCATCGTCAGCTAACTATGTGGTCCTCGAGCCAGCTAGTCCATGTGCGTAAACGGGTGCTGTACCAATTCAGGGCAGTAATCGGAGCGTATTTTGCTCTGACACGTTGTCATGAAGTTCTGTCATAAAAATGCTCGGCTCGCATTCCAGCTTATGGGAGCGCCACAATGACTGCTATTTGTCTACCGGGTCACAACAGGACAAAATTATTCTGATGTCTACCCCCAACTTCTCACGCACTTCTTGGCATTTTCTTGCCGGCTGCATTATCTTCTTAAAATGGGCATTGTTCCGCTTTGGTACGCTCTATCAGGGAAGCGGCTAGCTTCTGATTTTCGAAATATGGTCCTCCGGTTCGAGGCGGCCTCCCTCAGGCCGTAGTTTGCCGCATGTTCGGGCAGCCGTCTGCCCCAGCTCTTGGAAATGATTATTCAGATTCTGGTTGAAAAATGGGGGCCGACTTGTGTCCTTGCTCGCCTCTGCATGCCGCTGACTTTTGCTGGAGTGTCCACAGCATCAGAGCGATGCCACCGCAAAATCAAGGTAAATAGGGGCAAGGGAGCAACAAAGAGATGGAGGGTGCACAGAAGCTGTGTTTTCTAGGGATCTTTCAGTCTCACTTTGACGCCTTTGAGAAGACACAGCCTCAAAGTAACTGGCTGTATGCCTGCAGAGCTACAGATGCCACCAACCCCTTCACAGATGCTAGAGAGTTAAGCCGATAATGACGCCCTAGAGGTCTCTCAAAGCGAGAACGAGGCTTTTCTTTTACTGCAACGTGCCATTGAAATCGACCCAGAAGCTGAAACAGTCTCACATTTCGCACCTGGCGACCGACTTTTCCATGTATGCCGCCAGACCCATCTCGCAAGCCGAGCACGATACGTGCCGAAGGCGGATTTGTAATGCTGCATTTGCTGCCCCGGGTCCCAATCATACCACAGTTGACAGCGATAGATGATTAACTGCAGCAGCATTACACAATCAGTGCAACAACGCTTCGCTGCCGACGATTGGGAACTAATGAGAGTAGCAAGGGTAGTGTGCAAACGTCGTCCTAACTTCATCTTGCCAGGCAGAAGAACTGCTCTGGCTCCCTAATCCGTCACAGGGCATAATTTAGCCAAACACTGTACCTCCAGTGCCTTTTCAGCCTTGGTTCTTTGTTTCTAGATCGGTTTTCTCATTCGGAGGAATCGGTCCAAGCCTTACAGGCCTCGCAGTGAACCCAACAGTGAAAGAAAGCACAGTACACATTAGACATTATCTCTCATAGAAGATTTCATCTTGCGTTTGATTCCTGCTCTTTGTGTTTCTCAGTTTCGCGCACGCCCGTCGGAAAGGGCTGGCGCCGACGCGCTATAGGCAGGCACTCGGCAGCGCCAGGCAGCCACTGTTGAACTTCTTCCGGCCCTGTACGTTCAGAGTCTTGCAGCACAGTCCGCAGACCACTGTGTCGCAATGATGGTGAGGACTTGTCAGTGATGGGTGACATTTCGTCTACTTTGGACTGCGTGACCCAGTGGAAATGATCTGCGACAGCCGGCCGCTTACCATGTGGCCACGCGAGTGGTTATAAATTCCAATCCTTGTAGACGGCATCAAGTCTAGATTTGCATCGATGAACTGTTTGTCAGAGAACAGTGATCTGCTCAAAGAGGATGATAGAATGCATGGCAGGAACTTCGCCATTGAATAGCAGATAACTCTCAACAATCACTTTAGAAATAATTAGACGGAACTCTGCACCTTACTAGCGATGCTCTCACACTTGAGGCTGATATGTCGTGCCATTTTCAAAGTGTAGTAAAATCACTGTATTAAACTGGGCAAACTAATGTGGGTGGTAGTCGTTTCGCAGCTTCCAACTTGATGTCAAACCCCTGTGGCATCCCCGAACTCATTATAACCAAGCAGCGTCAAAACATGTGGGTATAGTCATCTAAATTTTCTTAAATTCTCTAAATCAAGTAATTTTCTCTCTTTCTTACTCAAACACCATCTAAAACAAAGAAAAAGGGGTAGTATACTAAAAAAAATTGGAAAAAAAGCAAGGCCATCATGAACAACAACGGGCCTAGGTATAATAAAAAAAATATAAAAATCGTCCATCAAACGAAAAACACACTTTGTTTTTAGTAAAAAAAAAAGAGAGCAAAATTATTTCCGTTGACGTCATTAAATCCGCAATCCAGAGAAGGTCGAGGCTCCTCTCCTGTCCATTTTGTTTTCTTTAGTAGTCGCTACCAGGTGGAGGGCTGGCAAAGCCGCTGCCAGGCTGACTTTCCCCAGCAGACATGTATGTTTGGTCGATGCGGAAGATCCAGTCCATCTTGTCGCGCTCACTGCGCGCGGCAAATAGCCACGTATTATCCGTGCCATAAATCGCAAAGACGCCGGCCTGCATACGCTCGCTAAGCCGTTGCAGGCCTGGGCCGCCACCGCCGTTGGCGTTGCCCCCGCTGCCAGTCCAGATGGTGGAGATGACGCGGCCGGATGCCGTGCGGCGATGACCGGGAGTAAAGTCAGCTCCGCCGTTTTGACCCGGCGCTACATCGTAGTCGTCCGGGCCGTTGAGGAGGGCCAGCACGCCGGGTTGGCTGTCAACACGAGAGTTGCGCAGACTAACGAGAGCTACTTCATCGCCATCTGAGGCCGAGTGGATGTGAAGATAAGGCCGGCGTAGCTCAACAAAGCGCTTCACCCAGCGCGTGGAGTCGCTGTTGGGCACGAGGAGATAACCGCCCTTGAGCACCTTGGGGTTCTTGGGCACGCGGACGACGGTGGTAATGAGACTCGGCAGCTCTGGAGGCTCCGATGTAACACCATTGGTGGGAGGCGCCGTGTTGGCAGGGCTGAGAATCTTGGCCAACGGGTCGGGATACTTGACCCAGAGTGTCAAGCACTTCTTCAGCAGTTCTGTTTGTTGCTCGTCATACTCTGGCTTCTCAACGGGCTCCAAATCCTCAACCTTGACAGTCTCCTCGCCATCAGCTTCAATGTTTCCGTTCGCTTCCTCGTAGCCGAGTGTCATCTTGGTCTCCAGTTCTTCCTCTAGAGATGGAGCCTGCGATGTATCGGGGGTGTCGTGCAGCAGGTCGTCATCGTTGGGTAGGACAGGTTTTTGAATCTCCGGCTCTGGTTCTGGTTCTGATGCTTCGGTTTCTGGCTGTCCGCTTGGATCAATACCAAGCACGTTAAGCACCATGTGGACAGCACCAATCTCAGCAATGCGTCTTCGCTTCTTTCGTGCAAGAATGAAATCACTGACGAGAGATACGCCGCGTGGGTTCCAACTGTCTAGATTTTCTTCTCCTTTGACGTAGTCGTGCCGGCTGTTCATTCTCCAGAGGTCCCCTACTCGCTTAATCGGCGCGGGTCGCATGGTGATTGTGAAGATGCCGGTGGAGGAGCGGATGAAGCGCATATTTTGCCAGAGCGAGGAGAACATGGATGTTTGGCGGACAAAGGTTCTTGATAAAACTTGCACGCAAACCTTTTGCGAAAATTTCATTGGTTCGGCCAGCTTCTCAGAGCTGATTTCCCAGCCAATGCTCATTTGTACCTTGTACTTCTCGGCCGTTACACGATCCAGCAACAACGAGTTGTGCAGACTCGAGTCCCACTGGGCAAAGACCGTAATGCTGCGGGTACCGTTTGGGTTTTGGCGGAAGATGGGGTGTGATACTAGTCGTACTTGGATATCCGGTTCGTTCGCGCCCATGTCTGGCGTCTTACCACCAGAATCAACGAGGCGAATCTTGCCAACGCGAACAGCTGTCACGTCACCCCAGGGCAAGGCATCTCCAGAGCTGTGTGCAATGCTGATGGCAATTCTTCTTTGCAGGCCCTGGTGAAGCTGGAAGGTGCCAGTGTCCAGTTCGCTAACCTGGGTAACTTCAACAGGCGCATACTCGCCCATTTCGTTCAGCTCAAGTATTTGAACTCTGGAAAGCATGTCGTGCTTTTCTTGTGTAAAGAACTGCGCCTCGTTGATGCGACTGGCTTTGGCACCATCGCGTGAAGGAGCGGCATCTCTCATATCATCCCAGCTAAGGAGTTTATCGAGATGCATGGGTTGGACCTTGGCAAAGATGGATGCCCTCAGCATGACGTCTTGAGGAGCGAACAGGGGAACGCTCATGTTGTGCACGCTTTCGAAGCGGATGGGGCCCTCGTCAAAATCGGTAATCATTTGTGTGGTTGTGACGCCATCCTCTTCAGAAATGCCTGGGATGAAGAGCTGAGCATGAACATCCGTGCCTTCTCGTTCAGCGAATCCAATAAATTCATGCATGACAACGTTGAACTTGAGAGTGTTTGTGGGAGCACGAGCATGAGATGGCTCCAGCGATAGCTTCACAATACCGATAGCATGCGAAGTATACGGAGATAGCACATCTAGAGAAAAGTCTTGTACTCGGCTTTCAAATACTGCCTTGAGCGGCACATCAACCTCGCCCACCAGGGTGTATGAAGGCATGCAGTGCTCGATAAAGGGGTTATCCAGACTGAGATGCTGAGCGTATTCAGGCTGGTCCAGATACTGGTGCATTTGGCGCATTTGTCGGACACGGTCGTGCAGCTTTTCCAGACTCCATAGACGAACAACATTGTTGCGGTAGTCAATGACTCTGATACCAATGCATGGCTTGGGCGTTTCTTCCAAGGCAGCGTCTTCTCCTTCGCTCGTGAGACCGTTGAGCACCATGTCGTACGAGGAGCACATGACGTGACCAACATCCACCACCGTAAACTGGAAAACAACGCTCTCATCCAGCTCATTGCTCATGATTTGGGCCTCTTTCAGAATCGCAGCATTTTGCAACACCGTTTCTGCCATCTTGACATAATGGCGATCTCTCCAGATTTCAATGACTTTCCTGGCGCGCTCAAGCTCCTCGTCAGACAGCCTGGGGTTTGCCTTGGGTCGCTTCAGCGGATCCATCTTCTCAATCTTCTCTTCAAACTGCTTTCTTTGAATCTTCAACTGTTTTTCCATGTCGTCTTTGAGCTCGAGCAGCGCAGCCTCCATCTTGGCCTTTTCTTTTTTGATCTCTTCGACTTCAACATTGGCAGCCTCGGCGTTCTTGAGCTGATCTTGAAATTCTTCCTTTTGCCTTTCAAGCTGGTTTTGAAGCTCTTCGCGCACCTCTCTTAGCTTGTCTTCTGCTTCACCCTGCTTGGGAGTCGAAGGCATCGTCAAGGCTGTATCGAGAGAAAAGTTGTCAATGGTACCAGTTGACATGTACTTCTCGCGAAGCTGATAAGACGTGACGGATTCGGTATCCTCGCCGTCTTCACGTACATTGACACGCTCGGCTCGCGCTCGCTGGACTTCGTCAAACAAAGCATTGAGTTCTTCGTCTGTCAGGCTGGTAAAGTTGGTCTGGTCAGATCCAAGGATGGCACCAGCAGCTTCTCGACGCGCAGCGGACCAGTCTGAATCTCGGTTGGTACGGAGTGACGGAGATTCAGGCCGCGACAGGTCTCCAAAATCAGAAACTCTGCTGAATGCCCGCTCATGCCCGGCACGACCTCCTGGCGTGGGGCTCGGTGATGTTCTCTCCCAAGCTTGGATTTGACTGGCCGTCACGGATTGTCGCAGGAGACTGTTGCCGACTTCAGCTCGCTCGGCCCTGGCCTCCATGGGGTGATTAAATCGAAAAATGTGAAAGTCGCCCAGAATCACACGGTAACCAGAATGCAGCTGCGTGGCTTCGGTGATGCGCTTGCCGTTGACCATGACAGAGGCGCCTTCGCTGGGGATGACTGTAACAACGCCCTCAGCGCCATTCTCAAAGGTACAGTGGTCGTGCAGAATTCTGGTTCCATTAAGTCGAATGTTCGCTTGGTGGTCGGCGTTGGTATCGACGTTTCCGACAGTCGTAGTACCCGGTTTGAGGTTGTAAACCAAGCATTCGGCAAGCAATGGGTCGTCCGACAAATTGACCAAATGGGGCATTTTCTTTGGCGTATGCAGACCAATAAATCCCTTCTCGATGCTGATACCAAGCTCTTCCAAGGCAGCTTCTCGTTCCTTGTGAATTTCTTCGGTCTTTTGCAACTTTTGCTCCCATGTTTGGTTGAGATCTGTGAGCAACTTTTCGCTCTGGCTGAGTTGTTCGGCAATTTCTGCTTTCGATACCTTTTTAACTGAGCCATCGGCGCCGGTGATGCTGACCATTTGCTTCTCGAGCGGTGTGCTGTCATCGTATATCTCGTCGGCCGGTGTAGGAGCGCTGCCAGCTGGGAGCGGCCCTCCGCCGAGCTTGCTGCGCAGCAGGGCAAGCTCTTCCTTGAGCTCTCTGATCATGCGCGCGTTAGCATCTTCGTTGATGACGGCGTGGTTCTTGATGCGCTTGGCAGAGTCGGCATATCGGAGGGTGCTGAGGGTTTCGTCGTAGTTGATGTCGGCAGGACTGATGGCTGCAATCATTGCAGTCATACTGTTACCACCGAGCGAGTCCTTGAGAAGCCATGTTAAGACGGAATCACGATACGGTACTTGCGAGGCACCCTTTTTCTTCTTGGCACCGGTAGACAGGTCGGCCAGGGCGGCAATGACACGACCAAGGGTGGAAAGCGATCGGTTGATTTCAGCACCTTCTTTGAGACGCGCACCGGTGGCACCAGTAGATGTGGCTCTTTCGGAACCTGCCAAATCGACGAGAGAGATTTTGGCCACCTTTTCCATCTCCATTTTGGTCTCGGCGTCGTACTTTTTCTGCGTCAGCATGAGGGTGAAGACGGCGTGGGATCGACTCGAGGTTTCGTTCATGTTGGTAGCGGCGACGGTACGGGCCTTGTTACCCTCATCCATGAGGTTTTCAATCTCCTGGAAGCTGCCGACAACGAGCTTGGCGAGATCTTCGACATAGGGACCGGTGGAGGGATGCTCTCGGACTTTGAGGTTGCCTTTTGTGGAGGGGTTGAGCAGATCGCGTACGCGTTCGTTGTAGATTTCGAGGTATGAGACTTCGACTGTGCATTTCGTAGTGCCGTCGGATTGGATTTGGTCTATGCGGCTAAACATGTCCTGGCAAATGTTGGGGATGATGCCGACCTCCTTGCCATAACCCATCATGGAGTACGACTTTCCGGAACCGGTCTGGCCGTAGGCAAAAATACAGTTATTGTAGCCCTGGAAGGCATTGTCAAGCAAGGGCTGGCCGAGATCGTCGAAGAGGTTCGACTGGGCGGCGTAGTTGGAGTCGTTCTTGTCAAAGGACCAGTAGGACCTGTCAAAAGCGAAGCTCTTGGGACCTTCAGCCTTTGCACTCTTACCACCGTGACCGTCCGGGGTGCTGAGGACGGTCTGGTTGTCCTTCATTTCGACGATACATTTTGAGCCGCGGTCGATTTCTCTGCTGTTGAAGGGACGGACTCGGACCACGACCTTGATATTTCCACCGCCTGCGGGAGCCATGGCTGCGAGAGTGCCGCTGGGGACCGAAGCTGGTCCCCGTCAGAGAATGTAGGGGCTGCGATGTGGTGAATGCGCCGCGATCGTGGTCGCCTCGTCGATAGGGGTTGTCTGTGTGCGTGTGTGGGTTTCGCGGGCCGTGTCGCAATGTGGCAGGAGTGGCTCGGTCGGGAGGGTTAGCGGTTCGCGATGTCTGGATTAAAGATCAGGGTCCATCAAGACACGCAAGGCCAGCCTCGGCGATGACTACTAGGACGAGAGATGAGGTTGCGTCTGGCGCCTGGGGTGAGAGAGCGCGCGCAAACGGTCGAGGTCAAGCTTGGAGATTGCGGAGGGGCGGCTGTTCCCTTTTTCCCGTACGGGTATCGATGGAGCTGTGGTTGTCGGGTGAAGCTCGTGTGGGATAAAAAAGAAAGGAGCGGCGGGAAACGAAAATGTGATTTCCCCAGAGGTGCGCCAACGCTATGCGGGAAGGGGAATTTGCGATATGTAGTGGTCGTTGACGTCGTGGTAAGATCTGAGGGGGGGGGTGTGATGCCTGGGCAGCTCGGGCAAGGGAAACAGGAGTCGGGATGGAGACGCGAGTCGCGGTGCGGCGCTGCCAACTTTGTCGTGGAGTGGACATTGACGTACTGCACAGTGACGGAAGGCCTTGGAAGGGTTCGACGGACGCTAAACTGAAAGCGACAGGGCGTTGACGTACCTGCATCAGCGGCGAGCGGTGAGGTTACAGGGCTCGTAGGGCCTGAGCAGGGCATGAGCTAAAGCAAAGGGTGCTGTAATTCACGCTATTACTGGCAAATGCCCTGTAATTTAGTGCCAAGGTACCACTCCAGGGTTCACGTGGCAGCAGCTGCCCCGCAGATTAGCCGCATATGACAGCGGGTAGATACATGATGCAGCCCATCACCAGCATATGCAATCATCACATGATGATGGTTGTTTCTATTGACTCGACAAGTTACTATTACCATTCTGAATCAGTTCTTGTTTCCATCGCCGTCTCTCCGTCGCCCGTTCATCGACCATCTGTCATGAACCGACCATCTACTACCCGTCGTCTAGCTAGTCTCTCCACCAGCACCACTCTCGCCGTCTTCTGCAACGCGAACCAGGTTTCACCCGTCACAATGCAAAAGTCTGCCGAAAAAATTCACGCATGAATGCTATAATAATATAGAGAGCAGTATAGCATAATATAATACAGTCGCGATATCAAACACCGCCAACGCCCCTGACTCGCTTCCGGAATTGCCAGCGCAAAGGACACAAAGAAGCTGGTTCCTCACTTTAGACTTCATCCCTCCTTTCCTGTCCATCATCAAGCGCGGCCTCATACTTTTGAATATCCAACGGCCCAGCCGGCCAGACCATCAGAGCCTGCACCTCTGCCGCGCCCGCCCGGGCAGCTTTAACGTACCCAATCACGTTGACCCATTCACCAGTGCGCGTCGCCTCGGACGCCAGCGTCTCCAGCAACAGCTCGACATTCACCGTCGCGACGACATTGGTGCCTTTTGGACATAAATGACCCAGCGTGATGCAAGCCGTGCTCGTCGAATAGGCTGTGACGCTGCGCATGGTTAGCTGGCTCCAACTCTGCAAGGACCCCCCCCCCTACACAATACGCACCACCCAAGGAATCGCACCTTGTCGTCAATCTTGCGACTCGGCAGCGAGGACAGTAAGCATAGCTCGGATGGCAGTGGTCCCCTACTCATCACTCTCTTGGTTTCCCGATGATGATGCCAGCGCAAATCGGATGCATCGGCGCCCTCCAGGATACAGCGTTTGTAGATCCGCCGTTGCCCGCATCGCCCACTAATCCTGCGCCGCTAAATACCAGGCACACGGGCTGCTACCCCTCCCACGGTTACCCTAAACACCAACGTCATAATTTGCCATTTTGTTCCAACCGTCGCAACCTACCCTTTGCACATCAGTCCGTGGTGGTGATCAGTAAAAATGGGCTCCCAATCTCCGCAATTCGTTTACAAAATCTTGCCCCAGGCACCGGCTGAGCCCTTGCCCGCCCAGCTGCCCTTGTCTGAGTTCGATGCCAATGATGGCTTTGTCCACCTTAGCACTGCTGTCCAGGTACCTGACACATCTTACCAACCCAATCTTGTAGTTGGGGAGCATATAGTGACGTAGCGACTAACACTACCTAGGTCCCCAACACGGCTGGTTTGTTCTTTAGCAACGACACCAAGCTCTGGATCGTCAAGCTCGAGCTCAGCAAGCTCGCCGATCCCGTCAAGTTTGAGGATGGCTTCCCTCATCTCTACGGCAACTTTGGCGCTCGAGATGTGGACTCGATCTCGCGCTTTGAGCGTAATGATGGACAGTCGTGGGCTGATAGCATGAGTGCGTCGTCGTGGCTCGAGTAACTCACAGGATTCGCTCCTCGTCCTCGTCCACTATAGCACATGCATCACGACTGAATAGACTAGCGTGTCATTTCTTTCACATATTTTACTTTATTTAGAGCTCTACATAGTCTGCACATGGACCCTTTGTACATGCTCTATACTAGTTTCTCCCGAGCCCGACTTTTTTCCGTCTTTAAGATTCCACCTCCCTAAACCTTGAGGTCCTTTTCCACCATGCCGCGGCAGATGGGGTGGTAAAAGTCCTTGTTCTTGACGAACGTCTCGAGCGCGAGGTCGCGGTTGACGTCGTTGAGTGCGCGGAACAGAGGACGCACAAACTTCATGCGGCCGACGCGGCCGAGCAGCTCGGCCACGCCGTACACGCACGTCGGGTCGTTGGCCTCGAGCGCGATGCGGTAGTAGGCAGCCAGCACCTCGACGTTCTTGGACGAGATGAAGTTGTACACGGCGCCGAGCTGCTGCGCGCGCTCGGCCGAGAGGCCCTTTTGCGCCTGGATCTCGCCCAGCAAGACCTGAACCTGGTTGGCCGTGAGGCCCTCGATGTCCTTGGCGCTGGGTTCAAAGGACTGCAACAGATGATTGGTTAGCAAGCAATATTCACATATACTCGAGCGGCCCAGCAATAAAAGCTTCAAGGCGAGGCAAAACGTACGCTGTCCTTCCACTTCTCGGCAAGGTCGTAGCACTGCTTGGCCAGAGTCGTGTCAAAGTCGGGCTTGGGCGGCAGGCCGGGCGAGTGCAGCCGGCCCTCCCAGTCGATGGTGCTGATGCGCTGCTTGAGCGACTCGTCGCCGAGGCTGTCGAAAAAGTCGACAAACGTGTCCTTGAACTCCCACGAATCGAGCGACTTGCCGGCCCACTTGGTGAAGTAGTGCGGGATGAACTTGTCAAAATTGTCGCGGCCGACGAGGCGGTCGAGGTAGTAGAGGAAGTGAAAGCCCTTTTCGTAGGCTACGGTGCTGTAGACGTCCTCGGGGTCGACGTTCTTGTGGCTGATGATGAGCTTGGTGTACTCGTGGTCCTTGCCAAACTGAGCGACGGCGTCCTCTAAAATAATTGTTAGCGTTTTGTGTGAGATTCTCGCAGCGGCTGCATCATACCGAGGGCCTTCCAGCCAATGATGGAGGAAAAGTCAAATTCGGCCTCGCCGTGAAGACCGGCGACGATGCGACGCTCCAGGTAGACGGTCCAGCCTTCGTTCAGCCAGCTGTAACTTTGTTAGCTCCCGCTTTGAGCCGCAAGCGTGTCAAGAAACTTACAAGTGCTCCCAGCTGGCGTTGGAAACGAGGTTACCGCTCCAGCTGTGGGCAAGCTCGTGAGCAATAACGTCGACATTCTGACGATCGCCAGAAATGATGGTGGGAGTGGCAAAGGTGTAGATGGGGTTCTCCATGCCTAGAAGAACGGTTAGTCAGACCTCAACACGTAAGCATATTCGGGGTCATCTTCTATACACACCTCCGTAGGGGAAGCTGGGGGGCAGAACCAGGACGTTGTACTCGCCCCAGCGGTACGGAAAGATGATCTTCTCCGCAACCTCGAGGAACTTGTCCATGTCGCGCTCCAGCTCCCACTTGCAGTCCTCGACCTCCTCGGGCCCGCTGGCCACCCAGCTGCGGGAGCCGATGGCGGCGGTGCGAATGTCGCCCGAGGCCACGGCGAACAGGTACGACGGGATGGGCACTTTTTGCTCGAACTCGTAGACCTTTTCCGTGCCGGGCGTCGGGGTGTGGTCGCCGGCGGCCACGCCGCTGGCCACGGTCGGCAGCACCGACGTCAGCCTGAAGTGGAAGGTCGACTTGACGTCGGGCGTGTCCTGGCAGGGGAAGATGCTGCGGCAGTTGATGGCCTGGCACTGCGAGAACATGTACGGATGCTTGCCGTTGGCCGTCTGCGCGGGCGTCAGCCACTGCAGCGCCGTGCACCGGTCCGTCGTCTCGACGTCGAGCGTCAGCTCGACCGTCTCGCCCTTGGCCGTGCCGGCGGCGACGTCGGCGGGCAGCGTGACGTGCAGCGGCGCGCCGAGGGGGTCGGTGTGCGGCTTGAGCTCAAACGCGGCCGTGGTGCTGGCGGCGGCGCCATTGACCCGCGCGCTGGCGACCTTGACGAAGCGCGTGTCCAGCACCACCTCGGCGCCGGCGTCCTCGGCCTGCTTCTCGAGGCGGAGCGTTACGGAGCCCTGCAGACGCTTGTTGTCAAAGTCAATCTTGAAGTCCACGGCCGTGTGGCGCGTGCGCCATTGGCCGTAGTTGGACAGAGTGGTGGGATCTCTCTGCGCCATGGTGGTGGTGGTGGTTGCTGTTGTGGATAAGCTCCTGCTGGTGGGTGCTGCTGCTGAGGAAAACGTCCGCCGAGTGTGAGACGCGGTAACGGTGATCCGGGATACAGGGGCGGCGAAGCGGAGGAGAGTGCAAAGGAGTCTCGATCCGCCGTTGGTAGCTGTCCACGACATGGAAGTTGGGGTTGAGTTGATCCTGCGGCCGCGCGCCACCCAATGCCGTCACAAGCCCTTGCCCGCTTTCAAGCAGCCTGAGTGGGCACAAAAAACTTGTGCTAGTTGGGCACTATTACCACACTGACAACACGGCTAACAACGGAGTTGCAGTGGTTGCTATGGAGCTTTGGGGCGGGGAAGGAAAAAAGGGCTTGCGTGATGATGCGGGACAAGTTGCACCAGCCTCAGGACACGCTGCCGAATGAGGCAATATCTCCATCAATTGTGGCGCCTGTGGAACAGCCGCACTGGATAAGTGCCAAAATCATGTCGGACGGTTCGTGCAGCCCTTGTCTCAGAACCTCCTCCTTGACGAACAGGTTACAGCATGAAAGACAGTTGCTGATTGATCCAATCCATAGTCAATATATCCTGCGTGCTGTTTTGCTTTCAGCTACGCGAACAGTCACATCGTGACTCAGCAAGTATTGCCAACAGGCCGAGTGGTTAATGAGCTCATGACAGATGAGTTAGAATAACATCAAAAATCGCTCAACTTTCTCCGAGAAGCTCTACAGACAGGAACTCGTTCACACTTGATAATTTTAATTCACGTTCGTTTAGATTTTGCACATGCATCAATAGCTTCACCCCTCTCGCCCAGCCTGGTCATGCCCACTTCTCAAACCGCCACACCTGCGCTAGAAGTATTCTAATGCTTCCCTCCGAAATGTCGCCAATATTTGGCTTTTCTAATTTCCTTCTAGTCTCTGCAAGGTGTTCTCCTGCATAATATGGCTTTCGTCTGTATCCACGCGCCCGGCACAGTTTAGATTCGTCGCAAGTCCATCACACGCACCACGTCCGCCACACAGGGGCCTAGCATTGGGGATACTGACGCCACACCATTTGTATATTCACCGCTCGTCGAAGAGTCAGGTCATACCCCGGATCGACTCGGCATGTCGATAGAGGTTTAGCATTGCGAGAAAATCGGGCACCTACGACTTTGGGGGTTGATGTGGCCCTGCCTAAAGTCCGTCGGGGTCTTCCATCGTCACCAGCTGCATCTTCGCAACACTGCCGAAATTAAGAAGGAGAACTAGACCGCAATGGCATCAGACTTTCAGGGCCCCAAAAGCCACACATTATACTTGTTTACAGTTGTCCAGCAAGGATAGCGAAACCTTGACAGCAATGTGGCTGCTTCGGTACCTTGAAGCCGCCTCGCTACTTTGGGGATAATGAAGAACACACGGTGTTGAGGCAGAGAATCGACGCAACCGCTGTGCGGGACGGCACCCAAGATTTGAGATTTACGCGTCTATTTTAAAAGACGGCGGGTTGTTCGAAGACGCTGCCCAGCTTCTACAACGTCGTTGAGCATCAAAACGAGAGGGATAAGCTCAACAGAGCCCATAAGCGAGCAAAGCCGTGGAGCAGCCAGAGAACTGCGGCCATCCACTGATGTCCGTTGATACAAAACCAGATAATAAATATTTTGACGGTTTCATTTTAATTCACTTAAGGATCTCTCAATGTAGGATGCCGGCGTGCAACATGTGCGCATATACTCTAACCAATGGTTACAGTTATTGGACGGCCACATAAGAATTCGAATACGTACTCCTGGGCATGTACTCTAATAGATGGGGATCCTTTAAATATGCTTATTCAACTACTGTCTAAGCTTCTAAAAGTAAATGAGACATACGCTAGAAGCAATCATTATGTTAAGATGGCAAGCAAGTCCTGAGGACGCGTACCGTACGCATCTTGTCGGCGAAGATGGCTTGATGCAGTACTAGTTTGAGCGAATCATTCTTATGTAGCCTATTAGGAACAGTACTGGATAGGCAGAGAAAACCGGAGCGAGAGTTTCTATTACGGATCAACCTGGAAAAGACAGCCACGCGAGAAGAAGATGTAGATGATGTAGACTTGGAGCGGTGCAAGTGTCGCAGAACGTTTGCCCTAAGTCAACGTCAGATTCCAGTTACATCACGAACCTGGATACATACAAGAATGAAGAGTCGTCTCGGCCTGCTAATCAACAGGGGTGCCTCTCTTGGTGCTGCAAGTGGTCAATGGCAGCGACCGCGTGAATGGATGAAATGAACATTGAGGAAGAAAACATCACTCATAAGTAACATTTAATATTCATACATACAGTGAAATAAATGTTCTAGGACTTAGGCTTTATACGGAATGCTTTTCAATTAACTCAACGCGGCATTGGAAATTTCTGAGTGAAGTAAGTCCCCTGGCTGAGTGGTTCAACTCTTCCTGGTAGTAACCTGCCTGCCGCATCTTCAGGTTATTGCACCCCACGAGAATCTTCTTTCTCTATCCTGACAAGAGCCCTAGGTGTAGTCACGACTTCAAGCAACCCAAGAAGCAGCTTGAGGCGTCCCCATTTCATGTCATTAAATAAGGCTTCCATTCCCAGCAGGGACAGATGATGCCGAGGGGTACATATCACTGCGACTGCTGGATGAGCACTCTTAAATTTATTCTATTTCTATTTCTTTGCATAAAAGAAGATGAGAAATGAAGAATCAGTCTACTGTACCGATAAGAATTTAATGTAAATGCTATGCGACAGCTAGATTAGCATTCGGATATCTTTTACTGGCATGGCAGTAGTAATAAGCTAAGCTAGGGCCTACGTGGACTGAAGGTACTGGCAAATGAACACTGGCAACGAGAGCTCCCTCTAATATACTACAACTGGCTCATATACTGCTGTGCTAACTGGATTAATATTGTTACAATACGAGAACGAAACATGAATGTATTTATGGCCTACATTGTGATGGTGCTATGCGAGCTTTGTGGTATAGGGTATTCATGAGGATGGGGTGGCTTCACTTGGCTGCGTAAAACTGCACCACCAAACGTGCCTTTGGATTCAGGCATCCATCTCGCCACGGTGCAGCAATTAAATTAACGATAAAATACTGAGACATGGTAAAAAGCTCTGCTCGGGGTTTGCCCGCTCCCTCACCCCGAAACCTGAACTGAACAACTCAATGTTACAGTGGACTGGACCCTGACCTAGCGCCTCTGAAACCACGCCAGCACAGAGTCACGCCCCAAGTAGAAACAAGACTTGCGCACATGGGATGGACTGTGTATCAGTTGTGGCGCTTGTCAATTGACCCTGCAGGCAGGGGCGCCGCCGCCCACCGGGCGTCCCAGAAGGCCAGAACCAGCAACTCCAAAGTTCGTATTCCTTCTGAGAACAGCACTAAAGCCGTTGATCCCGCCCGCCTCCCCAAATAATGGTGGTTTCGGAGCGCCATGCCTATAAGAAAGCCTATTATTAGGCTAAACGGGAAAAGAAATGGAAGTTTCACCTTTTTTTCTCTTCTTGTTTTCACACTAAGCCAAAACGTCCTAAGGTGAGGTCACCTGGGTCGAGGAGATTTGTACTCAAACATTTTTCATCGCATTACTTGTTTCGTTTCCCATAGCCGACGTGTGGTGTCGCATTCGAACCAAAGCTGGGGAGAGCACAGCGCAAGTTTCACCAGCAAAAGCTAGCAGTTGCCACTGGGCATCCACTGAAAACAATCGGATAAATAGATGAAAAATTTAGTTGTCATACCGTGAGTGCATCGCTTACACCAGTTGCTCTCCGTGACTCTGCTGAACAGGAAACCTTGTTACACACCATCTTCACTTGTGGCACCATCAAACCCCCCTCCCCCCCGCAGACCACGCTGTTGTGCTAGGCGATCTGCACATCAAAGTGCCAAATGTCAAATCGGAAGAGAGAGAGGAAAGTGGCGCTCTTTGGTCCTCTGGATCACCTTCACACTCCACGGCAGACAGCCTTGACTTAGAGTTGCGAAGTGCAGCGAATGAAACACGATCGTGCCTCTGTCGACGGCTGAGGTCACGGATGATCTCTGCAATCACCAAACATCCTCTCGAGTGACTTCATACCGATCGCCGTCTTTTCTAACATGCTGTAAATCTGTGTCTCTCGTCAGAGCCTTTCGCATGTCTAGTGCATCCTCTGTATCGCTAGTTGGATCTGTTGCATGGTCAAAGTAATAATCCTTGACCACGCGAAATACACTATATCCCGCACTCTCATAAAATGCAATGGCGGCCTCGTTGCTCCGACGCACAAACAAGTCGACAAACCAAGCATTTCTTTGATTCGCAGCATTTTCGAACTGGGATACCAGTATCTTGCCAATGCCGAGACGGCGTGCTTCAGGGGCAACCGTAAAGGCTGTGATATGGGCGTGCCACGGGAGGTAGTGCTCAGAAAACTTGTATGTATTGGGAGATGATTCGACCTTACCCATAACTATTCATCGTAAATATTAGTAATTTTACTAGGCTCACAGTTCTAGCCTGTGCCGTTGTGGTTTGTAGGTGAGAAATGTCGTACTGTAAGCGATTATATTGCCACTGCTGTCCTCGCAAACCTGGAAGAGCGACGGCCATTGAGCATGATACTGAAGGTAGAAGCCGAGCTCATATGTCTCTACTAGACTGTCCAAGTTGCACTTTGAAAAGCCATTCAAGTCTTCGGGGCGAAAACATCGAAATGTGGCCATTGTAGCCTCTTCTGCTTACAGTTACTATCTGAACTAGTAATCGAAGTTGAAAGTAGCATTACTTACTACTCCTAGATTCCAAGCTTATTATAAAGCAAAAGGTCACAACGGGCGTTGTGCTGAGAGTGGGTTCCTCGAGTTGCGACCGTAGTGAATAAAGCTTCAGATTTAAAGGTATGGTGCAACACAGCAAGCAGCATAGTGTCATTTTTACAAGCACGTGACGAGTTAATCCCACCAGCGAATTGCCAATACCCATCAGTAAGCCATGAATAAAGAAGGGACGCAAACCCGCAGGCGGGTTGCCCAAAAGAGCCTTGAGGAACCAAATCGAGGACGCAGTTCGCGGAGGTCAAGGTTATGTTTTGAAAAAAAAAGGATATTCTCAGATATTTTACATATTAATTTGTACAAATCCATTTTTATTGTAATATTTAATAGTTATCACATTTCTACCGTATTAAGTCTAATATTATATTTAAAGCAATATCTATCCCTACATTTATTAAATGATGCCCCTCCTTGTGTAGGTAATGTTTCTGAATCTCTTTGGTTGGATATCGCCCGTATACTCTATATGAGATTCAAATTACGTGCTTTTAGTCGCAACATCCATACAGGTAGCAATAAGATTGCTACTTTTCTCGCCACGATGTTGTTTTTTCTTCTGCGGATGTTTCTTTTTCCGCCGTTATGAGTATATTGCGCGCTCAGATGTCATGAACCTAGTTCCTCTCAAAAACTGGCGAGAAGCGTTCAAACTTTGCCGCCGTGGGGGGTTCGGACATCGGACAGTCTTGTGACAATATCGTGACTCCTCTGCCGGAACTTGCCCCAGCAAAGACTGCGCAATTTAGTCAAGTCTGGCTTCATGCTGATAAAACGAATCTTTGGAGAATTTCTGTGCTCGTACGTAAAGGCTGGAACCTTTGCGGCTTCCTCGGTGGCCAGGGAATAACGGGTCTCGCCATCGCTCTTACAAGGGCTGACCGTGGCACGGCCTCAGTCAACCCCCTCTCGCCGAACACCGCACGCCGGGGACAACAGGCCATGACGTCCGGAATGCCGGCTTGCGAGAAGTATATTAAATTTCACCACAAGGAAAAAGTAAACAAATTCCCTAGGCCAACGACAATGCCTGTGTGACAATGTCGTCCCGTCACAAGCCTCTGGGGACCCTGGCCCGACACGTTCTGACCACCGTTTATGGCTGCATGTAGCCCCAGAAATACTAATTTGTGGCAACTTGAGACTGTCTGTTCGCAGTGTGTTTTGCCATCTGCCGGTATGGATTCTTTTGGACGCATCGTGGCTAGACGACTCGAGCGAGGAGCTCAGCACCATAAATGCGGAGCAAATGCTGCGAAAAGCTCTCGCATGCGACAGGAAACGACCGAATGCAGTCGGAAAAGCGAATTCTTTCCCAAGCTACCAGTATGCTGTTCTGTTTCACAGAGCCTGGATCCCAGTCCTTGTGGGGTGACAAGATGCATGACAGCACCACTTATACACCAAACCAGGGTCCTTACTCGCCGCGACGAGTCGACTGTGAGAGGACGAAAATTTTGCTGCGACTCATGCTATGGACTGTGTGCTTGCGCAAACGTATGGCTTTGTATTCAAACCAACCCCCCAAAAACATCTTTCAGTGCCATTGAACGAAAGACGGTGTCTGATACAATAAAAGCTCGTCACTGGGCGATCGTCATCCCCCTCCCCCCTCTACGTTTCCAAAAAGGTTACGGCAAATGCACAGGCCCCTTCGCTTCATGGCGAAATCGCACCCGTCACGAGCGGAACGGAGGGACTAGCGTGGCAAGGATCTCGAAGGGATGTCTTCTTTTTTGGGCCCAGAAACAGTGGCCACACACCCGCGCTGAAACCACCAACTGTGCCCTCTTGGGTGAGAGCCAGTATTGCTGTCTCGCCAAGCCTTGGGGAGCGGGAATGGGGCCGGCTTTCCCCTCGACGGCAGCGTAGGGCAGAAAGGGAAAGGAAGGTCATGATTTGTACATTATAGAGGCAAAAATAGAATGACGTGCAGAGATGTGTTGGCTACGATTGCGCCGACCACCAGCGGCTGTCGCTCAACCGACGGGGTAATGACTGAATCGCAAGAAATAGATCGTTGCACGGCATTTCCTTTTCGGCGGCCACGGAAAAAACGACTGTATGGGAGTTCTGTATTCATATGGAGCTCGCCGCTGCTGTCAGAGAAAAAAGTGGCCTTGCGTTTAAGATACATTTATGCAGCGCAGTTGTGCCAGATCAGAGTGGCATAACCCGGTATCTTGACCAGGGTGTCGGGCAAGGGACACCCTCTTGCATTTGGCAATCGGCACTATTGCACTGATTTGCCTGATAGGTCTAGTTACGGGGCATTGTTGTTTCTGCGATTGATTGTGCTCGTTGCACTGCGAAGAACTAGTTACCCTGGGCGGTTGTGGTATCCTCCGGCAATCGCTCATTTTCTGATATATTACCAAATGTGACAGGCCTACGCTGCTGTCGCGCGAGACTGATGACGTCGAAATGGCCTTACAATAATACTGGGTATGATCATAACAATGTTAGCGCCAATATTTGGACAGTCTAGTTGGTTCGTGATTATTTTTGGAAGCAAACGGCGTCAAAGCGGGCAACTCCAAGACTCAATCGCCGGTCCATCATACGCACCGGCTATCATGTGTCAGAAGCAGGCGGCGATAAAAGCAACACAGGAGAGGTTAATGACAATAGCCAGCAACCCCTACGTGAGCTTGCTTGCCGGCCATCAAATTTGTTTCAACGCATCTGAGATAACGAGGGGGCTATCATGGAGCTGTATCCATGTAGTTATCCGTGTTTACCCAGAACGCCAGCCAGGCTCCGCACCGTTGTCATCACAGAATGCCTGCTGGGTGTCATCGGCTATGGAGATGTTCATCGCATTGAGTCGGATTGCTTCTTCGAAAAATCGTTTCCGCTCTTCTTTGCCTGAACTGGAAGGTGATTTGGATATTTTATCTAACAAATTGTAACAGCACAATGTCCTTGGACCCTCTCCCAGTTCGGGGAGTGGGTGAGACACTCCGATACAGCACGAAGCAGGTGTCCGAGCACATAGCACACGGCAGCAGTGGATACAGCCTGTTGTCTTGGCAGCCCAATTGGCAGTGAGCGGGAGCAATTTTGCTAACTGGCAAGAAATGTCGTATTTGAGCGCACTGACGCAGGGCTGAGTGGTAATTTGGCTGGCGAGCACGGGCTCTCAGAAGCAATTCTCTATGGTGCGGTTTCTCAGATCACAACGGGCCTGCTCTGGTGCCAATATCAATGGAAATAACTCTGGCAACGGACAGGACGAACTAGAAAGTGATATGACATGACTGCTAAACCTTCCCCTTTGGGACATATCCACAACTGCATGCAAAGCCCAAAATGACACGGCGGCTTGGTAGCGCATCATCAACGCACATAGAAAGCTTGGGGTTGCCAGGCCTGTATTAAAATTTGCCTTCATTGAGTACTCCTTTCACAGGTAAACTTAACAAGTAAACTGTAGTTAAATTGCTATTAATTCTCACGTTTTCTTGGTGCGCTAAATTACACCGTAGCACCGAGTATTCAGACTCGGGCGCGCAATTTGTTCAACTACTCTAATGCGACCCATAGGCCGTCAATGCGCTGGCAACCAACCATAGACATTGAGCTTGGTCTAGCCACAGGTCACGACATGACAATGCGTTGTTGCGGCACAGTACAGCTAGATTGGATAGATACACATATCGTCGCCAAGAATGGTATTGGAAAGATGTTTTCAGCTGTGAGTGCGAGCTCGTAAAATCAAGCAGTGGCTGACTGCCTTCGGCTCAAGCATCGGCAAACTCGTGTGCATTTTTCAACCTGCTGGGGTCCCGTGCTAGAGCTGTTATGGAAATCAAGATCAACGTAATGATGAACGCGATTCAGAGCAAGATGCGCGAGAATGTCCGCTTGTTTATGCGAGCATGTCAGCAGACTCTGCTCATTGGTTGCAGCGCCGAAAGAACAGGGCCCAGGGTCGGAGAATCATGAATCGTGATACTATGTCAGAACCTCGAATCTCCGAGTTTTGTTCCTCAGATTTGGTTCAAGAGCGCCTGGTGTATATGGATTGAAACCCTGGCATTTGCAATTCTATGGAGTATTTGTGGGATCTTTCACGGAGACGTTGCTCTGCGGCAAACATTTGAATGTAACGATGCCGATGCCAAGCTTTGTGCGCTCGCCCGGGCAAAGGATGTCAGGCTGGGCCCTTATTGCAAGAAAGACGGAACAACATGGTAGTTCGGTCAGCCGACGAAATCTTCGTTTGGGAAATGTAAATGCGAACCAGGCAACCTGGCCAAGAGCGGTCACTGGCGGATTTCCTTGGGTGCGAGCAGGCTCGCTAGGACTCTTCTTCATTTGATGGGCGTCTGCACGCACGGCCGTCCTGCCCACACCAGGCCAATTTATTATGCCGGCGTGCATGCAGGCGGATGCGTACATACACGGAACGAAATCAGCGGCGGTGCAAGAGATTGCACATTGTAACTAATGGCTGGCTTGGGTGGGCTGGGTAAGAAGAGATGTGTGCGGTGAGAGGCAACAACATCTCTCTCTGTTAGAACATGAGGCTTGGCACTGGATGTGGCGTTCAGCCGCGACAGTGCCGAGTTGCAGCAAAATGGTAAATGCTTGCAAACCATTGAATTTCTTCGGCGCTTCTATGGGTCAAATGCGAATTTCATGACGCCCGACGTCTTATAGTAAGTAGCCTTCTTTGTTTACAATGACATTACAGTTGGTTTCTGTACTTGCACCATTGCAAGCTTGGTCGCATAGATTCCCATAGCAAACTTTAATAACAAATTCACAAGCCATTGGGACAAATTTTCAGTTACCTGGTCAGGATTCGCCTGCAGCCTGGACGCAGCGTGCCTTGCGCTCTCGCAGCACAGGCAATTGCACTCGGACAAACCGTATTGGCCTGCAGGTACGAGCAGCGAACAGCAGCACATTTTCTTTCCCACCCTTCTCCAGTGTAAAATAGAGCGTTGATCAAAAAGCAAGACTAGCGTCAACTGTGCTCAGGCACAGGCCGCTGTAGATTAATAGCTAGCGTCGCTGCTAGTGCCAAATCGCGGCGGTCTAATAGCCTTGGACAGCAGCCACGGAGACGGCCGGTACGACGCTACCCAGTACGCACGCCAGAGCGAGGGCTCTGGCCCGCCACCGTCACGCAGCACACACCCCTGGCTGCTCTCTGCACGCCGTGGTGGTGTTGCTGATGATGCTCCTCCTGTTGCTGACAGCGCGGTCTTGATGGGCGGTGCCGTGTCCATTGGTCTGTTGCGGGTTTCCTCCACCAGTTGTTTCCTTGTCGCACTCCCTCCCCTCCTCTATTGCCCTCCCCTCCAACGTCGTCGCCCCTCTTCAGACTAGCCTAGTCGATGCTCCTACATCTCGAAAGGAACCGCTGTCTGACTGTTACGCCTCCGCATGCACATGGTGTTTCTGCTCCATTCCCCTTTGGAACCTGTTCTCCGTGTCTCGCCTGGTTCTATCGAGGGCGAGGGAGGGGGGCGTTGCCCCTCTTCCTCCTCAATGTCCAGACCTGGATTGACTCAAACCGCCTACCCGCCGCCACCGTCTCCGTATACTGGCGGCGTAAAGCCCTGCGCCTGTAGCCGCACCCCTGCCATCCCAAGCCTTTTTTTCTCGCTGCTGTCGCTGGCCCCGTCTCAGATGGAAGCGTCACGATTGCACTCTTGATACCAGCCGTGGGCCTACACACTGTCCCCTTGGCATCCGTGTGTCCCAGCCA
>JARDXD010000234.1:0-24187 GCA_029218145.1 Aphanocladium album
CCCATTATTGCGTGCGAGTTGTCACAAATTCTTGCAAGTCCACTCTGCCACCCCATGTTGTACAATCACTCCTCCTCGAATCATACTTGAACCAAGAAGCGGTAGTTGGTATATTCAAAGATGCTTATAATGTACGCAGACACCCCCTTATCGATATATGCAAAGCCCCTTCATGCCAAGAATAAAAAGAATACGCCACCGGCCCAGCCTCGTTCCACCGTCTCTTATTTTCCCGTCGGCTCCATCATTTCCTCGCCTTCTCACATCTCACATCCAAGCCCCGTCGACCTGATACACGCTCCCGCTGACAAACGTGCTCTCCGGACCTAGCAGGAAGCAAATCACGTTGGCCGTCTCCTTGGCCGTGCCCTGGCGCTGAAACGCCGTGGGCTCGTCAAATGGCGCGTCGGCGGGCCGGTTGTTGAAATCCCAGTTCTTCTGCATGAGCGGCGTGTAGATGGCACCCGGCGCGACGCTGTTGATGCGGATCTCGCGGTCGCCGTTCTCGAGGGCGGCGGCCTTGGTGAGCCCGACGATGCCGTGCTTGCTGGCGTCGTAGGCGGCGTGTTTTGCGAAGCCTATGTTTTGCCCGTGTTAGTTAGAATGACTCCGCTATAATTGCCGAGAAAGGATCACATCATACCCTTGAGGCCGTGAATGGACGACACGTTGACAATGGATCCGCCGCGGGAAATGCTTCGCAGCTGCGCGCGCATGCAGTACATGGTACCCGTGAGGTTGACGCCGATAATCTTGTCCCAGTCGTCGTCCTCGAGCTCGGCCACGGTCGCGATGCCGTGGCACTTGCCAATGACGCCAGCGACATTAGCGGCACCGTCCAGCCGCCCGTGCTTGGCCACTATGCTGGCGATCCAGCCGTCGACCTCTCTGCGCTTCGACACATCGACTCTCTCGATGTCGCAGTCGACGCCTTTTCCCGCAAAGTACGCCGCGGCCGCCTTCATGGCCTCGGGGTCCACGTCAGCAATGCACACAGTAGCACCGCGCTGCGAAAGAATCTGGGCCGTGGCGAAGCCGATGCCGCTCGCGCCGCCGGTGATGGCAAACACCTTGCCGAGCAGCGGCTGGTAGTGCGGCACGGCCTGCTCGTGAGCCCTTTGCAGATTGACCTGCGTCATGGTCGTTGTCGTCGGCGGCAGCGGTGCAGCCTTTACCTCCGTCGTCGCGGTGGGGAGAGGTTCGTTGGAGGAGTCAGAGGAGCGACGCGTGTCCTTTCCAGCTGGCGTTGCAGTCGTCGAGGGCGTTTTTACTTTGGACCACGAGTGTCGAATCTTGGCCAGCGCGGAGGGCATAATGGCGAAATCTCTGGCGCGGCGGGGGAGGAGGAAGAGATGGTGGTTATTATAGGCACGTCCGATGGTATCCGAGAACGACTATGCCAAGATGAGGCGACAGATGACAAAAGGTCAGTGGGCGGAAGGGTGTGAGGAAGAGAAAAAAAGAAGACCCAAGTAAAACCAAGGTGGATAAAAGAAGAAAGACATTCCCTGTCTTTTCTGGCAAAGAAATGAAAAAGAAAACGGGAACAAGGGGGAGCACAATGGGAATTGTGATAAATCACCGTCGCCTCGATAGACCCGATGGTAGGTACCGGAGCCGCATGGGGTATATTCTTGAGCATAACATGCGGCCGCTAGTTTGCTTACTGTTAACTGGTGGCCTGCTGTAGTTCCGGCCCCATAAGGGACCCCGAAACAACCGCGAGAAAGCTGTCCATTTGGGGACTTGTTGCATTATTAATTCCGGCGGATGCAAATTGACTGCTGGTGCCGCATCTGCATGTCGGCAAGTTTTGGTGGGGGGCCGCCCTTTCGGTTACACGGGAAAAAAAAAATATCAAGAAGAGGTTGCTGCCCCGCGATTGTCCCCGATTAAATTCACCCGACGGGATTTTTGCTGTCACGCGGCAAGGGTTTACAGATGTGCACAGAAGTAGGCCAGCTTGGGTTATCTCTCCGCATCAACGTTATCAAAAAGATATCCGTCAATCGGCCGTCTTTTTTCGAAAACGGGTTTTGAATGGAATGAAATGCATAAATAGACGCTGGCAACAACCTAACCTCCGACCGTACCATTCATCAGCCCGCATCCGAAACTCAAGATGAGTACCCCCCACTCTCGCACGACAAGTGACAATCCAGCAAAACGTAGTCTCCCACAAAAAAGCGGAGCGAGCACTCAAATTATCAGACCATCTGCCAGCCAGGCGAGCAGCAGCCAGGCGGTATTGCGTGCTCGCCTTTAGCCTGCGTCGATCTACGCCAGCCAGCGCAGCGAGACTACTATGCACTTGCAGTAGCGTCACCTGGGGAAGATGCGACCGCCGCTGCGTGGGATAACCTGCCCCGGGGGGGGGGGGTCGATGGTGTGCGGCGCCCGCTGTCAATGGTGTCAGTGAGCAGTGCAACAGCAGAAATGGGGAAATGTTCCGACGGTTGTGCGATACGTACGTCCGTGAGACTGCCGCGATGGCCCGGGGACGTAGTCTGTATGTGGCTTGCTCGGGTTGATGAATGGGTAGAGGCACCTTCGCTGCTCGGAAATCAAGTGGTGGCTATTCCCGTGACAGTGATTGACTCTTTCGGAAAAGTTGGCCGAGCCGAGCCGCTGTGACCGACTCGCTGCAAGTGTCGACAGCCTCCCTCATATTTGCGTAGGCACCAACAAAGTTCGTGCAAATTCCACACACAAGCTGCTCGACAGGACCCGAAAACATACAAAAGGATAACTTCAATTTGTATGGAAGCTATTGATACCGCAGGTCATTAAATCCGTGATGCGGCACGACCCCGGCGGGAGAATAGCTATCTACTGCAGGGTAGGCACAACTGTGCATGACCGTCAATTGTACGCGACAAAAGGATGGTAAGAAGAAAAAGTAAAATGAGAGACAGCTAGAACGCAGGCAATGGTACTTTTTATACTTTGAATCACGCCTGTTCAGCAGCCGTCTCAGCTATAGATATATTAAGCGATGAACCAAATTACATGGGCATCTCCTCCTCCAGAGGCATCTCTTCTTCATATTCCTCGTCGTCATCGTCAATGCCCGCGTCCTGATACTGCTGGTATTCCGAAATCAGATCCTTCATGTTCGATTCCGCCTCGGTGAATTCCATCTCGTCCATACCCTCGCCGGTATACCAGTGCAAAAAGGCCTTGCGCCGGAACATGACGGAGAATTGGGCGTCCACGCGCTTGAAGATGTCCTGGATGGAGGTGGAGTTGCCGATGAAAGTGGATGACATCTTGAGGCCGCGCGGAGGGACGGCGCAGAGGGCATTCTGGATGTTGTTGGCAATCCAGTCGACAAAGTAGCTCGAGTTCTTGTCTTGGACTTTGCGCATCTGGTCCTCGACCTCCTTCATCGCGACCTTGCCGCGGCTGTGGCTGGTTAGCAAGGGCCAAAAAAAAAAAAAGAAAAAGGGAATTGAAGGAACGGGACTTGAAGGATGTAGTAGAGGAAGTGGAGGAACCTAAAAATATAGATACTCACAAAATAGCACAGCAGGTCAGGAAGCGACCATTGCGGAAATCCGACGCAGCCATCATGTTTTTGGGATCAAACATCTGCTGGGTCAGCTCCGGCACGGACACAGCCCGGAAAGAATGCGCACCCCGGCCGGTTAACGGCGCGAAGCCAACGGTAAAGAAGTGCAGACGCGGAAACGGGACCATATTGACAGCTAGCTTGCGTAGATCTGAGTTGAGCTGGCCGGGGAACCGCAGGCAGGTCGTGATGCCGGACATGACGGCGGACACCAGATAGTTGAGGTCGCCAAACGAGGGCTCCGAGAGCTTGAGCGTGCGGGAGCAAATGTCGTACAGCGCCTGGTTGTCGATGCAAAACGTCTCGTCCGAGTTTTCGACCAGCTGGTGCACCGACAGGGTCGCATTGTACGGCTCGACCACCGTGTCCGAGTTGCCCGGCGACGGCACGATCGAGTACGTCGCCATCATGCGGTCGGGAAACTCCTCGCGAATCTTGGCAATCAGCAGCGTGCCCATGCCGGAGCCTGTGCCGCCGCCGAGCGAGTGCGTGATCTGAAAGCCCTGCAGGCACTCGCAGTCCTCGGCCTCGCGGCGCACGCAGTCGAGCACCTCGTCCACGAGCTCGGCGCCCTCGGTGTAGTGTCCCTTGGCCCAGTTGTTGCCGGCGCCGGACTGGCCAAAGACAAAGTTGTCGGGCCGGTAGAGGTGACCCAGAGGGCCAGCTCGCACAGCGTCCATGGTGCCGGGCTCGAGGTCGACGAGGACGGCACGGGGCACGTACCTGTTCGAGGACGACTGAGGAACACGTTTTCAAAGTTAGATGTGCTCTGTGATGGGTATATCTGAATCATACCATCTCCAAGACGTACCTCGCTAAAGTAGACATCCGCACGTTCAAGCTGGAGGTCAGAAGTGCCGTTGTAGGCGCCATTGCTGTCAATGCCATGCTCGGCTGAAATGGTCTGCCAGAACGCACTGCCGATTTGGTTGCCCTAGTCACAGTATTAGAACCATGGTCTTTATCAGGGCATCGAGCATCGACACTTACGCATTGGCCGGTTTGCAGATGAACCTGTATCAAGCAAAAAGGTGCTGTTAGTGAGGTCTGCGGCAAAATAATGGGGTTATTGGCAGCAATGCTTGGCTACTACCAGCAATCTGACGCTGGAACGACTCACAATCTCACGCATATTTGGCTGCTAAAGTTTCTGGTTTGTAAAGACGAAGTGTGTTTGAGGGGGTTCTACGAAGAATGGATACAGTTCAAAGCGCGTTATGCTCTGCCACCGCGGGATCTTGTGAATTGCGCTGGAGTCAGCTGACTTTAAGCCGAGTTCTGACATCAGTAAACAAGGAACAAAAAACATGGGCAAATTTAGGCTCCTGTATAGAATGCCCTTGTTTGCTCGGGCGGTGTCACGGCTCCGTTCCGCCCAGCTTTTCTCCCCACCTAATGCTGCTGGCGGTAAACAAGTCGCCGAGAGTCAGGCAGCCATCCCATGTACACATGGGCCAAAAAGAGCACGCGGCTCAAGGTGTTCCCGTCAGGTAAGGGTTCACGGAAACGCCCGCCAGCGCAGCCTGGTCTCGGTGTACTGCTATCACAGGTATAAAAAAAGAATGCGCTCCAAGACATGGTGTGTGTGGATCGGCGGCCTCAAGCAGGGAACCACGATCACAGCCTTGTCTTGAAGGGCGGGCTAGCAACCGTTTTTGTCGCGTGTGTGTGGATCGCGATCCTAGACAGCCACTTTTGACACATCAAGGCAACAATTTAGTTGCCTGCGTGTGAGAAGTACATTGCCCCTTGAAGGTGTTACTGAGCATTGGTGACTGATCACCCTCGGACTTCTGCATGCCCGTGTAGCTGAGGCGCATGTGTCGCCGTCTCCAGGCATCCTCTTTTCTCACTGTCCAATGTTCGCAGGGCTCAGCCTTGTTCCCCCAGCGACAACAACGCGGCGCAGGGTTGAATCAGGCTGAGACCTTTTTGCGCCCGCGGCTTCCTCCCGCCAATCCACTGTGGCGCCATTAAGGAGATTCTGAAGAGTCCGAACTCCGAAGTTGGGTTCCTGGCGAGACTGATGACCTTGACCAATGTCTTGGAACAGCAGCGTGCCTTGTGCACGTCATGGTGATTTGCTGGCCAACGCTTCGGACTTTAGCTAGATGCATGCAGCGGCGTTAAGATTCGTCACAACGTGCCTTGCGCCTGTTGGCTGAAGACAAGGCAATCACCCTCTGGGCATGTATAAACGACATGAACGACACTTGCTTTGATGAATGGCAAGTTTGCACGCTAGTCTGAATCCGTTGAATTTATTCGAGCCGCTTTACTCTGCGAAATTGTAACTATCTAGCTTGCTCTACGTATGCATGGTGGGATAGGCCATGAAGAACAAGTTCTGCGCATCATATTTCTTCTTTAGGGCACGCAGTCTACGTGCATCTTTTTCGCCGTAATACTTGTCTAGGTCAATGTCCGACTTGCTGAAGCTCACGTAGCTTGGAGGCAGCGCGATGCCAGCCGCCTGCACATCACCCGCGAACCCGTCAATCCATTCTCGAACCAGCTTCATCTCCGGCCCATCGTTGGCGTGCTCCTTCTCGGCCGCTCCAAAAAGCGTAATCGTAATGTGCCTCGTGTTGGGCAGAGCCACGGAGGGATTGTCCTTCTCCACAACTCCATGGACGAAATGCGTGCCGCCGACTGCATGACCGCTGGACAGGACAGGGCGCGCTGCGATGATGCGGCCAAGCTCGCGAGAGTGCGTCGCCACAGTGGGCGACTGCACGTAGCACGGGGCGCCAGTAAAATCTTTAAACGTTCCGTTGAGGGTGTGGAGAAACTGCGCTGGGGTAGCTGTCAAAAAAAAAAGCGAGTCAGCATTCTGTTCCTTTTTTCCCGCCAAGATTATGCATAGGTACGGAGTGCGGGTTTGGATCTGCAACTGGTGGAATAATATACGTACTCTCCGTGATGCTGTTCAAGACTGAATTTCCCAGCGCCTCGATTCTGCGCATGTAAGACCACCCTGCGGTCAGGTCGTCGCGACCCTTAGCCGTCCAGACGTACATGAACAAGAGCAGAGGCCCAACGCCCGGAACAGGCGCCCAGATGATGTCGCCATTAAACTCGTCGGGGATGCCATCCTCCAAATTTTCGCGAAAGCCTCCAAGAATTGCCTCAGCGTCTGCAATAGGAAAGCCTATATACCCTCCCAGGATCTTTGGCTCCGGGTAGGTCTTGATGCGGAGCTCAGTGACAACGCCAAAGTTGCCGTTGCCTGCGCCGCGAAGACCCCAAAAGAGCTCTGGGTCATCCTCGCTCCTGACGATGCGACCGTCTGCAGTGACCAGCTTCGCACTTACCACACCCTCGGCACCGGCTCCGTAGCTGGCGGTGAAGACACCAAACCCGCCACCTAGACACCAGCCAGCGTATCCCACTGTTGAGCAGTATCCTACCGGCGCGAAGACGCCGTGCTTGCTCAAAAAAGGCAACAGTGTGCCGGCCAGAACACCGGAACCAACAAGCACAGTCTGCGCGTCGTCCGACATCTCTATGGTGTCGAGATGGCGAGTGTCCAGTACAATGCCATCAGCAGCGGAGGAGCGACCGAAAGAATCATGACCGCCGCCCCTTATTGCGAGCGGCAGGCGAGAGCCCTTGGTCATACCATCCAGAAGGCCAGATGCGAGGCGTAGCACAAGAGAAACCTCAAATTCGGAGCGAGGACAGATGATGACGCGCGGATAGCCAGCCAGACGGCAGGTAGGGCTCAGCCATATGTGGTGAAAGTTGCTTGATGACTTGGAGTATATCAAGATTCCAGGGCTCAAGTCAAGCAGAGCGAGAAGTTCAGGAGCATCATTACTCAATTCGTCCCGTGTAGAGGGTAGTGCTTGTGGCTTGGCAGCCAAAGAGCCAGTGGGAATATCCATGATGTCGGGCATTTCTTGTCCTAGCAATCGAAATTTCATTTTAATCACTCAGTGCTACGAGAAGGTACTTTGTATCTATACTTATGCAACCTGTAAGGAAGCAACGGCGACTTTCGACTGCTCGTTTGTTCGTTTGTGTCGTGTCGGCTCACTCACTCACTCTACCAGTGGCAGCCCCTTCTAGCTACAAGATTTAGCATGCGAGCCGTTGTTATGCGGCCGATGGGGCTAAAGAGCTTGGCTTGGTAAAATACGACCAAGAATTTGTGGAAAAAAAAAACGGCTGCTTCGCTCGGGCAAAGTGGATTCCCAAACGGTATCCATGGTTGGCAGCAGGAAGCATGGGAATCCCTGTGGTGGCTGATGCGCAGCAATATAGGGCTCCCGTATTATAACCGTTTCTAAGAGCCTCGCTGTAAAAATCGGTTGTAATATGATGAAATGGCAAATCCTCATGCGGCAGGCAAATGGTCTCGTTCTCGTGGCAGGCTCGGCGGAATGCACTGCAAAACAAGCTTCTCAGAGCCAGTCCAATCAAGGCATTATGAGCCGCTCTCTTATCTTCCAGGGAGTGAGCAATAAAGAGAAGAAGTGTCAGCACCCAGACATGCATGTGGAACAAGGGCAGGGTGGGTTGATGCAGGAGTCCCCGCGGCGTTGTGGTACATTCTCCACCTCGACCACTCTCGAATTGGGCTCCTTGGGCTCCTCAACCAAGTGGGTAGTGAAATGGATGAAATAAACTCTCCTATTCGGAGGACCTCAACATGGATTCTGCTCCAAGCCTATGAATAATTCATTGGCGGCCAAAATATCCGTCGAACAGTCTGCATAGCGTCGCCACGGACCGTCCATAAAACACAGCTGATATAAAGTGACGAACCACGAGGGGGATTAATATTAAAGGATATACTTATAGAGCCATTCTTGTTTTAAAAGTAATTCACTCTGAAAATGTATCCAAAGCTGCCAAACGAGTTATTTTGTCTCGTCTGCGGGGAAGTTGTCTCGTTCTTCCGATGTTAGGCGCACCCCACGTCGAAAGCGCGCGCTCAGCCTGACTTGACGATTACCACTTACACCACGAAATGGGATGCAAGCCATTTGAAGACATGACTTTTTTTTATCCACATGGTGGCGCTCGAAATCAGGCTCTCTTGAGCTGGTACGTTACCGTAGGCAAACCGGCAGATCTTCCCAAGTCGTCGCTGAGTTTGGCAACATGCTTCGAAGGCAGTGAGTAAGAGATTGCCATGCGACACACAAACAGGGTGATATGGCGCGACGATCAAGGACCCTGACGTGTTGGTATATTGAAAAGCGGCAATGGGTATGGAGAAGACAGGAAACTCCATTTGGAGCCGGAATCAATGTCCCCTTTCAGATGTCTCGCCGCCGCCAAGCGCATTGGGAGAGCGGCCTCGAGCGACACTTGACCCATGATAACTGCTGTCCTTACTCAACAGCCTGCAGAAAGGCTGTGAAGCCAAGACACAAAGATGTTTCCGAGACTTTGCCATCTGTATTAGCTCGTTTAATTCTGCATTCCATGCCGAAGTCGCAGCCGAGGCCTGCCGTGAATGCGCAACCTCCTCGTCACGGCGGGACTCATGCGGCTTCTTGCTGGGCAATCCCAGTTTTGTATTCTTTTTTTTGGGTGGTTTCAGGTTCGAAATCTACAAATTATGTGGATGCTCTAATGCATGTACGAATTGGAGCCTGCATATGGCACAAAGTTGAGGAAAATCAAGCAACTGTTACCTGAAATCCCAGCCTGGTGTATGTCTCTATCAGTAGGGAGTATATAAGAGCACCTATCCTCACTACTCTTTCATTAAAATTTGTCAAGAGAATAAATAACCTCCAAAAATTGTCTTATCCTTCTTTCTTTTCCATTGGTGCATCACAACTCGAGCCTACTCACTCCCGACATGGCACAACCAAACAACGAACCTATTGCTATTGTGGGAAGCGCATGCCGTTACGCAGGTGGCGCCACATCTCCAGCAAAACTTTGGGAGCTTTTGAAGGATCCCAAAGACGTCAGTCAAAACCTGTCTACCGGCCGGTTCAACGTTGAGGGCTTCTATCACAAGAACCACCAACACCATGGCCACACAAACGTGAAGCGTGCCTATCTTCTTGATGACCACCCTGGCATGTTTGATGCGCAGTTTTTTGGTGTTAAGCCCATCGAGGCAAAAGCACTTGATCCCCAACAGCGCCTCCTTCTTGAGATAGTGTACGAAGGCCTCGAAGCGGCTGGAATACCGCTCGAGAAGCTGCGTGGCAGTGACACCGGCGTCTATGTTGGAGTCATGTCCAACGATTATGAGCAGCTCATGCTCCGAGACTCTGATGCCATGGCCACATACCATACTGTCGGCACGCAACGAAGTATTATTGCTAATCGCGTGTCTTACTTTTTTGACTGGCATGGCCCATCAATGGTGATTGACACTGCGTGCTCGTCAAGCCTTGTTGCGGTGCACCTTGCTGTACAGGCTCTCCGAACGGGTGATGCCAAGGTTGCAGTCGCGTGCGGCTCCAACGTTTTGCTTGGCCCAGAGAACTATATTGGATATAGTAAATTGAAGATGCTTTCTCCAGACGGAAAGTCACAAATGTGTACGTAAGCCCATGTATTCCTCCTGATTGCACTGTCTAACGCTTGTATACAGGGGACGAGAGCGCCAATGGCTATGCGCGTGGTGAAGGCGTGGCCGCCATCATTCTCAAGCCATTGTCCCAAGCGTTGAAAGACGGCGACCACGTCGAATGCATTATTCGAGAGACCGGTACCAACCAGGACGGCACCACTCCAGGTCTCACAATGCCTAGCCCAAATGCGCAGTTGGCCCTCATACGTGAGACCTATCGCCGAGCAGGACTCAGGCTTGAAGAAGGCGAAGGGTGCCAGTATTTCGAAGCTCATGGAACTGGAACTCCTGCTGGTGACCCTGTCGAGGCCGAGGCAATTGCAAAGGCATTTGCTAGCGGCTTTGCGGATACGCGAGAAAAATTGCTTGTCGGCTCAGTCAAGACAGTGATCGGTCATACTGAAGGGACTGCTGGCATTGCCTCGATTCTCAAGACATCAATGGCTCTTCAAAACGGCGAAGTTCCACCTAACATGTCGTTCGAGTCGCTAAATCCAGTGATTGAACCATTTTACACGCACATGCGTGTGCCTACGCAACTGGAAAAGTGGCCAGCTCTGTCCAAAGATGAAGTTCGCCGTGCCAGTGTCAACAGCTTCGGCTTTGGCGGAGCCAACGCGCATGCTATCCTTGAGCAGCCCAAACCTACTCCCGCGCCACTAAAAGAAGGAAGGCCATTAGTTACACCATTTGTGTTCTCGGCAAGCTCCAAGAAGTCATTGGCTGCCAACCTCGCCCAGTACTCACAGTGGCTTGAGCAAAATAAAGCGGTGGACATTCATGATCTGGCTTATACACTCCGGTCTCGGCGCTCAGTCTTGCCCTTCAAGTGTGCCGTCGAGGCTGAATCCGCGGAAACACTGAGGTCAAAGATCCTCGAGCTCCTTCAGTCGCCTGGAGATAGCCCTGCTACCGGTGTCGTCGGGCTCAAGGCCAAGAGGACGCTCGGCATCTTCACGGGCCAGGGCGCTCAATACGCAGGAATGGCAGCAGAACTCTTACAAAAGTCAGAGTTTGCTCAAAAACTCATTCAGCATCTGGAAGACAC
Source organism: Aphanocladium album (assembly GCA_029218145.1). Taxonomy (NCBI): domain Eukaryota; kingdom Fungi; phylum Ascomycota; class Sordariomycetes; order Hypocreales; genus Aphanocladium; species Aphanocladium album. The sequence continues at coordinate 11,167 of JARDXD010000234.1, forward strand.
TCTCTCGTCCTTGCCAGAGAGGGATCGGCCCACGTGGTCCCTCAAGTCAGAGCTGCTCGAGATTGAGAAGTCCCGCACTGCCGAAGCTGCCATTTCTCAGCCGCTCTGCACCGCCACCCAGATCTTGCTGGTGGCCCTTCTTCGCCTAGCGGGAGTCACCTTTGGTGGTGTCGTCGGCCACTCATCAGGAGAAATTGCGGCAGTCTATGCAGCTGGTTATTTGTCGTCTCGCGACGCGATGCGCATCGCCTATTACCGCGGCTTGCACTGCAAATCTGACCCCAGCGTCAAGGGTGCCATGCTCGCGGTGGGAATGTCTTTTGAGGACGCGAAAGCGCTCTGTCGCGAGCAAGAGATTGCTGGCAAAGTGGTGGTTGCGGCAAGCAATTCTACGAATAGCTGCACCCTGTCGGGCGACGTTGACGGAATCGCCCGGGTCGAGGAGCTGCTCAGCAAGAGTGGTACCTTCCACCGCCGACTGCGCGTTGATCAAGCATATCATTCGCACCACATGGTTCCCTGCGCTGAGAAATATCTCGAGTCCTTGAGAAACTGCCATATTGAAGTACTACAGCCCACGCCTGGCTGCGAATGGATGTCCACTACTTATGGAGAGCAATTGGCCGACACCAAAGAGTTGTCTGGAATATACTGGGTCAAAAACATGACGCAACCGGTCCTCTTCTCTCAGGCTCTTGATTCAGTACTATCGCAGAGCTCATACAACTTGGTTCTGGAAGTGGGACCGCACCCTGCGCTCAAAGCTCCGTCGACTCAACTCATTCGCGACACTGTTCCAGACGGCTTGCCCTATTACGGGCTATTGGACCGTAATGAGCGGGCCATTAAATCTGTTTCAAACACTTTAGGCCATCTTTGGTGCTTGCTAGGCCCCTCGGTGGATCTGGACAAGTACGAGAAAGCTGTCAGCGGAGTATCTACCATCCGTCTAGTCAAGAATCTTCCCACCTATCAATGGGACCATGACAGGGTGCATTGGCACGAAGGGCGCATTTCTCGCAAAATGCTCGCCCATAGAGGCCCATGGAACATTCTGCTAGGTCATGCGACGACCGATTCTGCCCCCAACTGCTTGAGTTGGCGAAACCGGCTTCGAGTGGGCGAGCTGCCTTGGCTATCCGGGCACCAGCTTCAAGGTCAGACCATATTCCCAGCAGCTGGTTATATAGCAACTGCAATCGAGGCTTCAAAACATCTCCAAGATGGAAAGAATGTTCGCCTTATCGAAGTCAGAAATGTGGTCATTCATCATCCAATCATATTAGATGACTCAAGCGACGTTGAAGTTCTGACCACTCTCAATCAAATCCTTGAGCTCACCAGGACGCGCAGAAAGGCTCACTTCTCATACTCTGCGGATCTGGGCAAGAACCAGAATTATTTGACGCTGGTGGCCAGCTGCGTCGTGGAAATTGAACTAGGTGAACCATCTCCGGCTGCTCTCCCCACCTCGTCGCGCCAGTCATCAAATATGGTGCAGGTCGATACCGACAGATTCTATTCCTCGTTATCCCAGATAGGCTATAATTATAGCAACCAATTCCGCTCCCTGTTTTCGCTCTCCAGAAAACTCGATCAAGTGGAGGGATTCATTACCGCCAGTGCTTCAGGCACTGATGAAGCTGAGAAAGCTCTCCTCCTTCACCCTGCAGTGCTGGACAGCGCTATTCAATCTATTCTGCTTGCATACAGCTATCCTGGTGATGGACGGCTAGCCACTATTCACGTTCCTACTTCTATTGACAGGATTTGCGTCAATCCTGAGCTTTGCGAAGGAAAACAGGACGACCTGCCTTTTGATTCGTCCTCTCAAGTCACGCTGCCAGCAAGCCTGTCCGGAGGCGCTACCATTTACAACAAACGATCGACCCACGCCGCTGTTCAGTTAGAAGGAATCAAACTCGTACCCTTGGCAACTGCTTCTCCGGCAGACGACCGGAACATCTTTTCTCGGCTCAGATGGGTCGACCTCACCCCTGACGCTGAGCTCGCCGCTCAGGAATATGGTATTGATGATGTTTCATTGACATTTGCAGAGACCCTTGAGCGCATCGCCATCTTTTACCTCAGGAAGTTCGACACAGAAACTGAGAATGACCATCCAGCGCGATCAGACACTGCACTGGGTAGCTATTTACAGTTCGCGCGTCATGTTACGGAGCTTGTGCGCAATGACAAGCATCCTTACGCCAAAAAGGAATGGATGGAAGACACAATAGATGATGTCTTGAGAATAAGTGAAAGGTATGAGACTCGTTCATTGCATGCATGAGCACTCGCGATAATATCACACAGTTGAAACTAATCGTTGCATGTAGCTTCGCCGCCACGCCGGACGTCCGCATCATGCATACTATTGGAGAGCACATGTCTCGTGTATTTGATGGTCATACTACCATCCTGGAACATACAAGGCCCTCAGGCGTGCTGAATGAATACTATGTTAATGCGCTTGGTATACCATCTAATACTCAATGCTTAGCACACACAGTCGCTCAGTTAACACATCGTTATCCTCAAATGCAAATCCTTGAGATCGGTACGTTTATCACATTCTTTTATTTGATTTTCGTGCTTTTTCTAACAGAGCGCTATTAGGTGCTGGCACTGGTGGTGCGACCAAGAGCGTTTTGAGAGAAGTTCAATCTGCATTCTCATCCTACGATTTTACGGATGTTTCGCGTGGCTTCTTCGAGGACGCGGAGATCACGTTCCAAGAGCATCTGTCTAAAATGTCGTTCAAAGTATTGGATATTGAACGTGATCCTGTCGAACAGGGGTTTGAGGCCCATTCGTATGATCTGGTGATTGCATCATTTGTCATTCACGCGACGAGCAGCTTGGAGACTGCCGTGTCCAATGCCCGCCAGCTGCTCAAGGCTGGAGGCTATCTTGTCATGGCTGAAATCACGGATAATGAGCAGAGTCGCACTCCGTTCATTTTCGGAACCCTTCCCGGCTGGTGGGTTGGTGTCGGTGATGGGCGGATGATGTCGCCCTGTGTCTCGTCCGAGAAGTGGGATAACATACTCGCCAGCACTGGCTTTTCCGGCATTGATACAATAACGCCTGACAGCTTCAAGGAGATTCATCCCTTTTCGGTCATAGTTTCTCAAGCGATTGATCAGAGAGTGGCCTTTTTACGATCACCATTACTGAACATGACATCCGCCGTGGTTCCAGCCCGGCCACTCGACCATCTCGTCATTATCGCAGGCAAAGGCTTGCGAGCAGCGAAGTTGGCCAAAAGTCTGCAAAGTATTCTGTCATCCATATCTCAGAAAACAACAGTTTACACTGAAGTCCGTGATGTGGATTACGATCTTGTCGATGCGGATGCAACTGTCATCAGCTTGGTCGACTTAGGGGAGCCAATCTTCAAGCATTTGACTGAAGCAGATTTTCTGGGACTGCAGCGCCTGTTTGGTCGAGAGAAGACTATAGTTTGGTTTACAAAGGGACGAAGATCTGCAGAGCCATTCAGTAACATGATGGTTGGCTTTGGCCGCACTGCGGTCTGCGAAGTGCCTGAGCTCCGCGTTCAATTCATCGATGTTGAAAGCGATAGCATTGATGCCACAATACTGTCAAACTGCGTACTCCGGTTCGAAATGGAGAAGAGATGGGTAGGGGCTGACGGCTCGAACGATATGCTGTGGTCGGTAGAGCTTGAGCTCATCCTGGATAACAACGGGCGCCAGCTTGCCGCCAGAATGGAACCCCTACCTTCCGCAAACACACGATACAACTCCTGTCGACGCTTGATCACTCAGAAAATATCCGACAAATCTTCTATATTCATTGAGCAGGACCGCTCGGGTTGGTTCCTGTCGGACTCGCTACGTCTCCCCTCAAGTAGCGAAGACACCGCCGTGCTAGCTTCATATGCCACGTTACACCGTCTTACCACTCCTTTTGGCCTTCGTTTCCTCGCCGTGGGCAGAAACCTCCAGAGAGAATCGAAAACCTTCGTCATGTCAGAAAGCCTTACACCGGTTGTGAATGGGCGTGCCGGTGAGATGTGGGCTTTGTCTTCCACTTCGGAAGTGGACGATGCGCATCTGCTTAGTATTATGACCTCGGCAACCACAACAGCGGTTGTTTTGTCGACTATGAAGCCTAGCCAGACATTGATTGTCTGGGAAGCAGAACCAAGTCTCGCGCCGCTACTCTCATGCCTCGCAAAGCAGCGAGGAGTGAAGCTGGTCCTTGCAGGGAGAACGGATTACACTGATGCTCCAGGTGGGGTAACGGTGCCAGATTACTCGACAAGTGCCTCTATCACGAAAGCTCTAGCTAATATGAAATACGATTGCTTCCTTGGGCTCTCATCAGATGAGTATGAAGCACAGAAGCATGAGTCTGCCATCATCGAATGTTTATGGTCGGGCTGTCGTGTGGAAACTGCAAAGTCACTCCTCGGGAGCAGCCGATCATCTGTCTTTGCGGGTATTTCGAGTACTTTCCAGAGTCTAATGGATGTCGCAGTGTGTTCACTCAAAGATGTCCGCGCACTCGATGCCCCTCCGGAGATAATCAGTGTTGCAGAAGCAACGACAGTGGGCGCATTCTGCCATAATAGTGCTCTCCTAAACTGGTCAACTCTATCTCTTGAAAGCTGCTCAAGAGTCAAAAATCTCGGATCTACGATATTTTTTAATCCCGACCGTACATACTGGCTGGCCGGTCTCTCTGGCACGCTCGGTCTATCACTCTGTGACTGGATGGTGGATCAGGGTGCCAAGCATATTGTGATCAGCAGCAGAACACCGAATGTTGACGCAACTTGGCTCGAAGCGCACAAAAAGAACGGCGCTGAAATCATAGTCGCTGCAAAGTAAGTATCTAAGCTGGGGATCGCTGGACTTGTAACTACGCTGACTCTCAAAGTGATATTACCAACTATAACAGTGTGCAAGCTCTCTTCAAACGCATTCAGGACACTCTCCCCCCACTAGCAGGTGTTGCACAGGGTGCAATGGTACTTCGAGATGCATCTCTACGCGACATGACTTTTGCGCAAATGACCGAAGGCTTGCAGCCCAAGGTTGATGGCAGCCTCAACTTGGACCGCGTGCTTGGCAACGCGCAGCTGGATTTCGTGGTCTTCTTCTCCTCTATTCTCGGTATCACAGGCAATGTTGGCCAGGCAAACTACACTGCAGCAAATGCATTTATGAATGGTCTTGCTGCAAGCAGACGCAAGCGTGGTCTGGCTGCCTCCGTTGTCAATATTGGTGTCATTTTGGGTGTTGGCTTTGTCACTCGTGAGATCTCTACCTCACAGGAAGGTGCTTTGAGCAGAGGTGGCCTGATGACGCTCTCAGAGGTTGAAATGCGGGAGATTTTTGCTGAAGGAATCAATGCCAGCGCAGTTGGGTCAGGCGAGGAAATGGACATTGCCGTTGGCTTTGGGTCGATCCAAACAAATGCTTCCTACATTCCCTCCTGGCGCAGGGATCCGAAGTTCGCGCGTTATCTTATTGAGCCAATCGAAGACTCGACTGCTCGTGGCAGCAGCCAAGGATTGACTGCATCGCTGGAAGAAAGACTACAGGCAGCTCAGAACCTGGAGGAAACACGCATGATCCTGGGAGATGCCCTTTCTACTAGACTCCGTGTCTTGCTACAGATGGATACTTCCACAGATGAGATGTTGAAAATGCGCACAGATGAGATCGGCTTGGATTCGCTCGTTGCTGTCGATGTTCGCTCCTGGCTCTCGCAGAATCTAGGTCTGGATATCCCTGTTTTGAAGCTCTTAGATGGCATTCCTATTTCTGAATTGGTCAATGAAGCTCTCAGCTCCATGGAACTTACGCAGAATGAGACCGACAGCAACGATACTTCGGAAACAGACGAAATCCCAACGCCTCCCACCGATGCAAGCCCGATCGACTCCCCCAACTCTCCCGGGTCGGAAAACGCCAAGGAGACCCAAAAGCAGGATTTACAAAGATCTTTGCCCATGTCTTTCACGCAATCACTTTTCTGGGCTGTTGACTCTTTGGTTGACAATAAAACGGCACCGAACCACACTGTGCTCATGCGCATCATCGGAAGCCCTCGTCTCAGTGAGCTAAGAAATGCCATCAGTGTGGTCGGCCGTCACCATGAGGCACTAAGAACCTGCTTCTATGCTGGCGAGGACCAGAAGCCGATGCAGGGCATTCTGCAGTCCCCTACGCTGGAGCTGGAGCACATTCACGTGCTGGGTGAGCATGAGGTCGTGCGTGAATTCGAGCAGCTTAAAACACACGTTTATGACCTCGCTACAGGACATTTGATGCGAATTGTTTTGCTTACCCAGGATGAAATAACTAACTGGCTTCTCATCGGATTCCATCACATCAATGTTGATGGGCTCAGCTATCAAGCTCTCGTCAGAAATCTTGACACTATTTGCCGCGGGCAGATACTGAGTCCCACACTTCAATATGCCGATTTTGCAATGGAACAGCGCGCTTTGTATGAGTCCGGAAAGTGGGCAGAGTCAATTGAATTCTGGAAACAGGAGTTCTCTACCATCCCCGAGCCACTGCCGCTCACGCGAGCTCGTCTGACGAGTCGGCCACCCGTTCGAGAATTTGCAATCCGCACGAACCACATCCGAGTCGATACTACGACGTCGAAACGCATTCGGGAGGTTGCACGAGCAAACAAGGCTACCAGCTTTCACTTTTACTTGTCCTGCATGCAAGTGCTGATTCACCGCCTGACGGGCGCAGAAGACTTTGCCATTGGGATTGCCGACGGAGGAAGAAATCGCAGTGGGAGCCAGAATAACGCTGAGAGCATTGGCCCCTATGTCAATCTTGTCCCCTTACGATTTGACGTTACTTCATCTACGACATTCGGCCGACTCATGGCAGACTCCCGTGGCAAGTCTTATGCTGCCTTGGCCCACTCTCACGTTCCATTCGATGTCCTGCTGAATGAGCTCAAGGTTACTCGTACCTTAGCTCACAATCCCATTTTTCAGTCATTTCTTGATTATCGAAGTGGCGCCCAAGAACGCCAGTCGCTTGGAAAGTGCTCATTGGAGATGATGGAACTCCAAATGGGTAGCACAGGCTACGATCTGAGCCTTGATGTTATTGACAATCCGGAAGGTGATGCCCTCATCTCGGTAATGACGCAGCCGATGCTATACTCAGAGGAAGATACTCGAATCATTACAAACATGCTCCAGGACATTCTCCAGGAGTTCATTGAGTCGCCATCGAAACGAATCTCAGAGAATTGGCAGTACCGCCAGGCTGATGTCGAGAAGGCGGTCAAACTTGGCGAAGGTATGCTTTCGGCCAGATTTTCATCAACTTGAGAGAATTACTAAAAATACTTTAGGTGCCTTCGAAGAGCGGAAGTGGCCGCATACCTTGATCGAGCGCTTCCAGGACGTCGCGCGTAGCTCGCTAAACAAGGTGGCTCTAGTGCACGCCGACGGATCACGACTTACGTACGCGCAGATGCAAAACCGCCTGAATGTTATTGCCAAAGCTCTTGTAAATGCTCAAGTCGTTCCCGGTGACAGCGTTGGTGTTCTCCAAGAGTCTACTCCTGATTGGATTTGCTCCATGCTGGCCATCTGGAAAGTGGGCGCCGTCTTCGTGCCGCTCGACGCCGGAACTGCAACCGAGAGACTCGCCATGATTGTTACCGACTGCAAGCCAAAGGTGATATTGGTGGACTCTACGACAAACAGCAACTATAGCAAGCTGGAGGCCGCAGAAGCTGTCAGCATCAACGTTTCGGTGCTCAACGGATCCGAGCTCCTTGGCGATGTGGGAGTTCGAGCAATTGCGGAAGGCTTGGCCATGGTGTATTATACCAGTGGCTCAACAGGCAATCCTAAAGGTATCCCCGTGATTCATGAGGGTCTGCGAGCGGTGTTTGAGGGTTCCTGCCAGCACTACGGGGTCAACGAGGACACTGTCAGCTTACTGCAAAGCTCTCTCGGATTCGATATAACACTCATCCAAATGTTCATTTCCTGGTCAGTGGGTGGAAGGGTTTGCATGATCTCGCGAGATCTTCGCGGTGATTCAACCAGTCTCGCAGACTTCATCATCAAGAACAACATTACACATACCGCCGGTACACCTTCCGAGTACAACAGCTGGCTGCGCTTCGCAGATTTAGCTGCCCTACAATCTTCTGCATGGAAGATTGCCATCTGCGGTGCTGAGGCTTTCCCAATGGTTCTGTTGGATAGATTGCGCGAAATGAACAAGCCTGATCTCCAGCTGTTCCATATTTACGGCACGACTGAGACCACCATCTATGCGACGCAAGAGGAGCTGGATTGGAAGACACCCGACTTTTACAAGCCAGGTGCAGTTCCTGCTGGTATTTCTCTGCCAAACAAGGTCATGTATATTGTGGATGAAGAAATGCATCTACTTCCACCTGGATTCCCTGGAGAGATCATCCTTGGCGGTGTTGGTGTCTCGGGTGGTTACAACAATGCGGCCACCAAATCTGAATCTTCCTTTGTTCCTAACACATTCGCAGCCGAGGGTAGCTATCTTCTACGCAATGGATGGACGACCATGTATAGAACGCGAGATAGAGGACGCCTGCTGCCCAACGGATCGATTCAGGTTGAGGGCCGAATCGGAGACAGCACCGAAATCAAGCTTCGCGGTCAACGCATCGACCTCAAAGACATTGAGCAGACTATTATCCAATGCTCTGGAGGGGTGCTGACTGAGGCTGTTGCCTCTGTCCGCTCGACAGCGGGCAGCGATTCTCAGTTCTTGGTCGCCCACGCTGTCTTCTCCTCGGTTATGCCGCCAGTGGCCATGAAAGAGTTCACCTATAAGCTTCTTGCCCAGCTTCCTCTGCCAAGATACATGTGTCCCGCCGTCATTGTTCCTATTGAAAAAATGCCACTGACCATGTCGTCAAAACTCGACCGCCGAGCCGCCGCAGCGCTGCCAATTCTCGTGTCCGACGTGTCCGACGCCGCCGAGCAGGTGGAGGAGCTTACGAGTGAGGAGATGCAGCTCAAGGACATTTGGCAAGAGGTCATAGGCCAGAGCTTTGACATCACGGCAAATTCAGACTTTTTCCATGTCGGCGGCACCTCCCTGCTGCTCGTGCAGCTGCAGGTCAGCCTACGAAAGCGATTTGGCGTTAAACTCCGTCTAGCCGATCTTTTCAGCAACAGCATTCTCCGCTCGATGTCCTCCTTGATTGCAGTCAAGAGTGGCAATGCAGAGAATATGTCGAGAGGAATGACCATCGACTGGGAATGGGAAACGCGACCATCAGCACAGCTCCGGATCGGCACTTCGACGGCGAATCCACCAGCTGAGCATCCCAAGTCGATCGTTATTACTGGCGGCGCTGGTTTCCTTGGCCGCTCTTTGCTCAAGAGTGCGATTTACAACCCCAAAATTGAGCGAATCCACGCTGTCGCCGTCCGACGCCTCGAGGAGCGCCTTGCGAGTGGTCTGCTCCCAACTCACCCTAAGCTGATCTACTACGATGGTGATCTGCGAGAGCCTCAAATCGGACTCAGCGACAAGGATGTAGAATACATCTTTAATGATGCGGATGCAGTTGTTCACAACGGTGCCGATGTGTCCCATCTTAAGTCCTACTTCACACTGCGCCGTGCCAATCTCAACGCAACCAAGGAGCTTTCCCGACTGTGCCTACCGCGCCGCATTCCATTCCACTACGTCTCGACAGCGGGCGTGTCCATGTTCACGTTCTGGCAGTCGTTTGGCGAGGAAACGGCCAGCGCCGCGGAACCCCCCACGGATGGCACCAACGGCTACAAGGCGTCCAAGTGGGCCAGCGAGCGATATCTGGAGCGCCTCAACGCCCAGCTCAAGCTGCCCATGTGGATGCACCGCCCGTCTGACATGGTGCGACAGGATGACGAGGAAGCTTCCTGGGATCTCCTGCACACTCTGCTCGGCTACTCGCGCAAGCTCCGTGCCGTGCCCCTCTCGGAGAACCTCTGGGGCTGGCTGGATCTCGTTGCCGTCTCGAGCGTCAGCAACGACGTGATTCAGATGGTCCACGATAACAAGCCGCGCTGCGTCGACGGCGGCGTGTCGTACGTTCATCAAACGGGTGATATGGCCATCCCGATTGATGAGATGAAGGAATTCTTCGAGCAAGAGTGCGAGTACGCTCATGTGTTTGAGAAGCTGCCCATCGAGGAGTGGGCTAGGAGGGCTGAGGCTGCTGGCATGCGATCCGCGGTAGCCGCTGTATTCGGCAATGTGCCAAAGCTGGCTCGCGCGTTGTGCTTTCCACGATTCATCAAGACGTGGCGACCGGATGAAGGTCAAGACGGGGGGATGTTGCTTTTGAGAAAATGCCCGTGTGGTGGCACCATTTCGCCAGTTTGGGGAGAGGGCTGCGCCGCCTGTGGCAACCCGCCCTCCATGCCAGTATGGAGTTGAGACGCATGGAGTTGAGACAGAGTACTGAGTAGCGTTGGCAATAACGTGAGTTGAGACTTACTCAGAGACCCGTACATAGAGACTGCTGCATGTAGGCAGGGGCTTTATGTTGTTTTGGTTTTTTTTATACAGCGTAACTAAAAATTTATGATTAATTTGTTTCTGGTACGAATTTATTGTCATTCTTGAGATTGCCTACAGGCAACACCGCGGTCGGCTATGATTCGAGAGCACTAATCGCAACTTTATACCCTACGTAGTCTGATGGGTAAGTTTTACATCCTAGGTGGTATCTTTTTGACTAACAGGGGTCATCACTTTACCCTAAAGTAACTCATAAAGTCTAATATCTATTTTTAATACTTAAAGAAGATTTTAAAAATAAAATAAAATATAGAAAATAATAAAGAGTCTCTTAAATATCTATTAATGATTTTCTTTTTATCTATTAAGTTGTTATTATTTTAAATAATATTTATTCTTTTAGTAGGTTTACTTGAGTACTTCTGTTTTTGTGCAGGGGTCCTTAGCGGCAAAATTGACCTGCCATGGGTGTAAAACTTTCGCCCGAGACCCAGTACAATACGGGTCAGCTTGGGCATCTATCTCGAGCGACGAACATCTCAATTGAACGTTTCTCTCATTATTAATATCACGTCTTGAATGCTTACCAATATCAATTAACACATGGCAGAGGCAGGTGGTGCCTAAATCAGCATTCTGCCAAGCCTTCACAAGCTGAAACTGAGCGCCCACTCCACCGAGCGCGCCATGCGCCGGCTGCCCCCAAATCTGCAAGATTTATACAGATCTGGCATTGGAGTCCTGTTTTCTGGCTGTGGGCGATTTTCAGCGCTAAGCTCCAAGTGCAATACATGAAGGAAAATCGTTGCGACCATCTTGGCTGTGCTTCTGCCGACTGCTCAGCCTCTGCGCTGTGCGACAAGGCATTTCTTGGCAGATTCTTGATGAAACATCTCCCATAGACGAAGTGCGAAGTCATCGTACCATCTTCTTAGCTCTTTATCTTCTTGTTTGATATAGCAAGATCCGCCCGCCTACTGGTCCAGCAAACTTCTCACCCCGTTCCGTGGCATCCGTCGCACGCATCCTAGTGATTAATATTTGCATTTCATTTCATCTCCTCAATCCCCTCCAGCCATTATGCTTTTTTCCATCTCTTACATTCTTTGGTGTGGATTGACTCATTTCCTTCTTCGTCCTTCACCGCTGCCAAGGAAGTAGAGGTCTCACTTTTGGTCCCTCGACATGGCACGCACGTCGTCATTCTCCCTCAGCGTTAAAAAAAGGGTGGCACCAACACCAAGTGATTGTTTCACTACACTGCCCTTCTCGCACAACACAACGCTGACACAGCGCGTGTTTTCCCAGATAAGGGCCGGGATCTGCATTGCACGGCAGCAAGTCTTGTTTCATGCTTATTTCTGAGCTTCTCTCAGCTGCCAGCCCTGCATGCACGTGGAAAGCGGTGTGTGGCATATTTTTAGCTCTTATTTCCTCATCAGGCGTTTCAACTGGGATGTCGCCTGTGTCGCTGGAAACTTTTATTTTTGTTGGCAAATCTTTTTTGCTGCTCTCCTTGTCGGAACACAGACGTGGATGAGGCTCCCCGCGGGCGACCATTTGCGCCTGGGTTGGTTGTGGCGGCGGGTCACTTACACGGCTAAGGCTTGGCAGTAAGGCGCAGCAGCGAGTCGCCATTTTATCTTGCCCAGCCATATGCTGCACATGTACAGTGTAATGTGTCGCATACTTCTTGCCAAGAGGGCGCTGGAGACACGGAGGGTGAATGCTCGTCACGCGGCACCAAGCATTTTGTAGATTGGATCTCCGCATCGCCGTCACTGGGCTGAGATTTGGCTCCATTTACCCAAGCCAGTGTTGAGATGGGTTCTACGGACTTGACACTCAGCCATGCGCTTATACCTGGAAAATGGAAGGCCTTACATAGGTAACTTTTTCCGCTTTCTTGAAAACTAAATCTCTTAGGTTACAGTGAGTTTAGTGATCACCAAAGTGGTGACGTTTGTGGGGAGATAAGGATAATGAGGTGTGGCGGTACCGGAACGTACGCACATGCAAGCCTCTACCAACACAATGTCTCAGCGCCTTTGCGACGGGAAGTGTTTGCGCCGTGCACCGGCCTTGGCATTGGGCACGTCGTCCCCTGTTTAGGCGTCACAGAACTCCCGGTATGTTTGATAACAAGCAGATTTACCAAGTGCCGTGAGTCTATAATAGTAGACTCTTGTCCAAGATGGACTGTCACTCCGTGATTTATGGCTTGACTTTGCTAACCTTCCAACGTGCCTTGAATTACATTCTTGGACAAACAGTTGAATCAATATCGAATCAGATACTATGGATGTGGTCGGATCTACCTCACCTAAGTGCCTAAAGTACGCGCAATTTGCGTCACATCTAGGGAGGGTGCAGTTCAAGGTTATATACTGGACTCTGTTCGTTACAAACTTGCTGCTTCTATTCTTCGGGTCTTTTGTATACATCAAGTAAGTTTTCTTTTAGGTTGCTTCTCATAGATATATGCAACACCC
>JARDXD010001790.1:0-24148 GCA_029218145.1 Aphanocladium album
GCGTGTACCAGCAGCTGAGATAATATAGGCATCCGGGCTGCCAATAAGGTGATTAGCCCCTCTCGCTTTCACATTCCCTCGTCTCCCTTTGGCCTGTCCAAGCTGCTCCCAGGCCCCCAGCAGCATTTAAAATTAAAGCGGAGTCTAGTGTAGCGCCAACCGCTCAACCACGCGGACGCTAGGCCAACTGTGTTCGTTAGCGGCACAGACCCTCCAAGCATCTCGTCTTTCGGAAGCGTTGTACTCGTCGAGGTTGCCTGCCACAGTTTTCTTTCACGACAAGCCCGTATTTTTTTTCCCGAGCCCAGTGGGCCTTCTAGAGTACCATTTCAGCGTGGATAGCATATGCATGATCTCTGCCATTTTGAAGCCTGCAGCAATGCATTGGCCCCCACTGAAATGACCTCATGCAAGCTTTATCTTGTCTGCGGCTTTGTTTACTTTGGCTGAGTTTTTTTTTTTTAAAGATCTTCCTCGCGAGGAGTATTCTCTGCTTGGAGCTTATTAGATCAGGCAATGTACGAGCACCCATCACTTCTTGTTCAAAAAGAGCCACTTTTCATACAACCTTGCTTCGCGAGAAACAGGTCCATGTTCTGTGCTCTTCAACCCGACGCGTCCGGCGTAGGGCAGAGCAAAATTGATACCCGCTTTGAAACGAGGTCGCAGTGTGCTGAAACCAGCGGCAGCAGAAGTGGTGCTGCTATATCTCTCTTTTACTAATTTCACCTGCATTCTGTTTCTTTGCGGCTGAAACGCGTCAGAAACTTGGCGCCAACATGAAAGCCTTGATTCGTCCATTTTGAAAGCCAGAGGAAAAAAATTAGACATCGTGGGAGCAGTGCTGGTGAGTGGTAAAACGAATGAAAGTTTGGACTGGCAGAAGTGGCCAGTAAAGAGTATAGTGCGGTGATCAAGGTAGGTTTTTTCTTCTATATTTGTTCTCGCATGACCAAACATGAGAGAAACAATTCACGGCTCGTTGATGGACAGCGGGCAGATCACGCGTGAGCTGCGGACAAGCCAAGCCAGCCACGGCTGGCCCCATTCATCTCCGGAGCTGTCGATCATGTAAGTCATCTTTTAGCTTGCCCGAAGCGGCAACTGCCATTTATACCAAGAAATACACGGAATGGCGACGAACCTAATTCATCCATACTTTTGACGAAACGTGTGCTTGTAGCATGATGTGCTGGTTTGTATCAGCCACCATTGTTCTAGAGCTGCGCGGACTACAGCTCTTCCACGACTGTGATTCGTCACAGCTTGATATCAAACATCAGTAGACTAGGCCACCAACTTCGGACGGTAAGAGAAGATACCAACAACTACTCGTATTTCATTTCTTGCATATTATATCTTGGTAATCAATAGCCGTGTCCACCAGTCATGTCACAAGGTCATGGTGTTGAGCTTGGATTTGCGGCCGTGTTTATGAAACATAATCATAGCAAGAACCGGAAGCCGTGCTCCACGGCCTCTCCTGGAGCTGCATTGACAGCACCCTCTACGGGCTCACCTCGATCCAGCTTCTTGTTTAGCCTCGCGAGCATCATGCGCAGCACACCCGCCGCCACGATTGACATGACCGCCATGAGACAGTTGTGGATAAAGGCCGCCTCATATCGCGGCGCGGCCGTGGACGGGTACAGATAGCTCGTGTAAATGGCTGGCGCGTTGGACACGGCGTTGATGAAGCCCAGCGCCGCTGCTCGCTTCGCCGGCGGTCGAGGCAGCGTGTTGCTGATCCAGGCCAACGCCGTGGTGTAACCGCTGTAAAGTCCGGGAATCTGAACAGACTGTCAGCTGCTGAAAGAGGTATCGCATGTATATACCTGGGTGTGGCAAAGGCTTACCATGAGCATGATGCTAACATAGCGCGCTGCTACGTTGGTCGTGGCGGCCGCGATGATAAAGGTGGCGATTGCCAGACACAGCGGCAGAGAGACGTGCCAGAATCTCTCGCCGGTTCGGTCTGCGTGCCAGGCGTTGAGAAGCATCGTCAAAACGCCGAGCACATACGGCGGCGCGGTGAGCAGCAGCGTCTTGACCTTGGAGTAATTGAGCGTCGAGACGACGGTGGGGAAGAAGTTGGTGATGGATGCCGCAGAAACATTACCAAACATGATGGCAAGCTTCGAAACGTTAGACACGGCCTCTGAAAAGACACAGCCCCTGCGCGTTCGTATGTAGACTTACCAGAACCCACATCTTGGCGTCCTTGAGAGCTGACTTGAAGCCTTGAAAGAACGTCTGCTCTTCGCTGTTTACCCAATCATCCTCTCCGATATCATGCTCCAGCCTCCACACTGCCATGGCCACCTCCTCTTTGCTCAACCACGGCGTTGTTCGCGGAAAGTTGGGCAGCACAAAGACGGCGGCAATGGCCACGGCCACCGTGATTACGCCTTCGATGAGAAACAGCCACCGCCAGGCCCGCAGACCGCGGGCGCCGTCGAGGTTTCCGGTGATGCCGGCAGAAATTAGGCCCGAGAAGGCGCCCGAGATCAGAGAGCCGGCATACATGTACGTCGTGCGGACGCCGAGCTCCTTCCGCGTGTACCAGCAGCTGAGATAATATAGGCATCCGGGCTGCCAATAAGGTGATTAGTTATGCAGGGCAGAGACGATATCATGGTCGAGAATTTGAGCATCATACAAAATAGGCCGCTTCGACGAAACCTAGAAAGAAGCGACACGCCAGCAGGCCGCCAAAACTTTGCGCAGCAGCGGTTGCTGCTGAGATGATACCCCACACTGCCATCTGCACATGACGATTAGAATCTGTAAATTCTGGTGTAAATGAAGCTTCTTACGCAAGCAGGAAGATATACGCCCGGCTTGCCCATCTTATTCAATAACAAGTTGGACGGCACTTGCATGAGGATATATCCAACAAAGAGGATGCTGACTGCTGTCTGTTCACCCCGTCAGTACACTTTCCATGTCCTAGTAGCATGCGACGAACCGAAAATTGAGTACCGCTGGAGTTGAGATTTAAATCCTCTTCCAGTCCTGCCAGTCTTGCAGCAGCAATGTTGTTTCTGCACACCACGACTGGTCAGCCTCGCACGTGTATCTGTTGGTTACGGAGCAGCCCAAACCTGTCAATATAATTCAAGATGTACATGCAAATCACCATGGGCAGCAGTCGAAAGTCAATCTTGCGTCGCAGATGCCGCTCCAGTTGGTCGCGCTCTTCCCCGCTCAAGCGGGCAATAAGATCCGGCATTCGCACGCCGTGAATACGATCTGGTCCATGCTGCCCTGCGTTCTCCACCTGGTCGACATCCAGCGCAGCGTCGTGCTTCATCGTGGCGTCCATGATTTTAATTTCCGCAGGCCGCTTTGTGATGGGGATAAAGAGGGCGATGAATCAGGCTGCACAAAAGACACGCAGATTTTATAGTCGCACTGTCTAGCGGCAGATGGGACGAAACATGGCCGGGCCAGTTCAGCTGCAGGTGCCAGAGTCGCTAGTGTTGTGTGGGGGAGGAGATGCGCGATAGATCCTCGCCACCCCTTTGTCCCTGCAATGCGGGGAAGCGTCGCAACCAAGAGGGACTAGTTGCTGTCGCCGGTGTAGGTGGCTGGTCACGGCAATTGAAACAAAGGGCCGTTGGGGTAATGATGATGCATGCAAGTCGGATACTCGTCGCGGGTGATGGAAGCACCGCGGAACGATGTCCGATGGCTTCATACAATGGCATGGCTCGCCCGCTAGTGCGTGTTCAGAGTTGAAAGGGTTTCTCTACCAATAGCACCAGAATTTTATTCATTGTGATCATGCTTCATGAATGGCTTGAAATAAATTGAAGGCTATCTAGTAGCGGAGTGAAAGAAGCTATCTTGCGAATCAAGGCATATTCCTTGAAGCAGGAAAAAATATCCAAACGCCAGGGTAAATGCAAAACAAAAGGAATAAATATCCATAAAAAGTAACAATGAAGCATCGCTTCTAGGAATTAAAAAAGATTTATGGTCGTATGCATGCTAATCATTCCAAGTAATGTCTTGATGCTTTAGACGTGACCATCGAGACCTTTGGCAGCGAGCAGGGGCCAGCCAAGCAGCAGGGCAATGCCAGGTGCAAACCTAACTACAATCAGCATCGAACGAAGAGAATAAAAGAAGGTAGGAGTGGTTGAGCTTACATGGCAAATTGTGCGCCGAAGCGCTTGGCGTCGCCAGCCCAGTTGCCTGGGGCGGGCTTTTGCGTTGTGGGCAGGCGTTCGAATGGGTGCGACTCCATGGCGCGGCCAACGGCACGAAGTGTTCGGAGGACCGAAAACGGACGGCGGGTGACGATGCGAGCAACAGGCGTCATCTTGATAGAATTGGAAGAATCGAAAAAGAGTAGAGTTGGTTGGTAGGTTGACGATAGGAGTGAGTGGTGAGGCTTGCAATTATACAAGTGAGTAGAGTAGTTCGTTTGTTCAATTGGCTTGGTTCGGAATAGAGCAATACAACTTCAATTGCAGCAGCCCAATCCCCTTTTGTATTCATCTCCATCTACGCGAAATGACTCTACACAGGCCCGTAGCTCGCCGACGCCGTAAACCATGCTGGGCTGTGCCTCTTGAGGCCACTGACGCCTCTCTCGCCATATGACACTCAAGCTTGGACGACATGGCGAGAGAAACTCGACGCTGGCACGGCAGGCACCGCTGGCGCCGGCGAAAATCACACCACCGCAGCGACGACGACGAAAAACGGCCGCCGCTTTGCTGGATCCGGCAGGCTGAGTCGCAGCGATTGTGGTGCCACTTTTTGGCGGCGGCGTCGCCCGGCTCTTTGCGGAACGGCCGCGCTGGGACCGGGGCGGATGTGGCGTGATTTCTGGGCAGAACCAGTCAAGACACCGACCATGGCAGCTGACCAGCAAATGACTCTCGAAAATTCTACACCAAGGCGATAGGTCACTTTGCGTCTATTGGACTCGGGCAAAGTTCTGGGGAAGTCATGCATCTAACTGTGCGGGAGACCTACAGTCGCAAGCGCTGGATCGCCGGATGTCGCGATTCCGCAATTAAGATTTGCGTTTGCTGCTGTGCTTCTCGTGTCAGAATAAAGCTTTTTTGTGAATCATTCAATCTCTCTCCAGTCTACTCTTTTAACAGCAATTACTTTCATATTCTCATTACTATTTTGATGGCTTATTGTACTATCTGCTGGCCATGTTGAAGTAAATGCACGTGACTTCGCGATGGAGAGCAGCCATTTCCACCACGTGTTGGCTCCGACAAGCCCCTCGACCATCCGACGATTACAGCAGTCAACCCAGGCACACATACAAAAAAATGTCTACGGCCAAGACGACGACAACAACGCCGCCGCTGCCGCCGGACGAGGCTACCGACGCCAAGCCCAAGATCCTGCTGCACCCAGTGGCCGTGTATGACTCGCCGCTGGCCAAGGGCGTCTCGTTTGGGCGCATCGCGGTGCTGCTGAGCCTGCTGGCCTGGCAGATGGACAATCTGATCGCCCACCCCGCGCCGACGCTGCGGCGGGCGCTCCCCGCGGTGGCGGCCGTGCAGCTCGCGTACGCGGCGCTGAGCATCCCGCCGGCCGGGTCGCCGAGCAGCAAAGCAGCAGGCAAGAAGCCGCGGCCGGGCGAGAAGCTCAAGAAGAGCGACGGCGGCGCCAATCCGATTTCTGTACGTTGTTTACAACCCCCTGCAACTGCTTTTCGGCGGTTACAAGTCAATTGGCTTTCGTCGGTATCGAATTGCCTGCATGCTAACCGAGTCTCTCGCAGAGCGCCATCGTCGCCCTCCTCCTCTCGACGCTGACGGTCCCGGCCCTGTACGCCCTCTTCGTCCTCTTTGGCGCGCCCTTCCTCGACCACACCTCCCACACCGTCCTCTGCGCGGCGCACTTTGCCCTTCTCGCCGTCTTTCCCCTCGTGTACGCCCGCGGGCTCGACCGACCGGCGCTCGTTAGCGTCGCGGGCGCCGCGGCCCCGCTGGACGAGCCGTTTGGCGCGCTGGTCGGAGCGGTGGCCGGCGCGTGGCTCGGCGCGGTGCCCATCCCGCTGGACTGGGACCGCGACTGGCAGCGGTGGCCGGTGACGATTGTCGTGGGCGTGTACCTCGGCGCCGCGGCGGGGAGCCTGCTGGCGGGCACGTTGCTGTTTGGCAAGCGGATGGCGGGCCCTGCAGTCAAGGCTGATTAAAGAGCAGAGGGTGGCTGATTCTTTTTTTTTTTGAGTTCAGTGGCATATAATATCCGGGTAGAGGGTTGGGCTTGTCATTCCGTCGACAGGACTGTAATTCTAATACAACATCTGCATTCCACCATGGCTGCACTCGTAGATGTGTAGTGATTCGGTGGGCATTGTTTCCTACATCGGTTCACGTTTGGGCTTTGTCGATAGCAGGGCAAAGGTGAGATCAGGACTGAGCGGGAAAGAAAAGGTCCGATCTTCAATCTCGTTCCAAGCATTAGTAGAGCAAAAATTATTAAATAGAAGCTTGTGATGCTACGGAGCGCTCATAAGACTCCCTTTCTCAGCTGCGAATACGGGCGAAACAATTAAATGAAACCTGGTAAAATAATTTTCAACTACGTATAGCCCAAACAAGTTCAGTTTTTTCTCTATAGCAGTGGTAAACAACATGTTCAATCTGACTAGTTGCAAGTTTGCAACAGCGCCTGTTTCAACTGCCGTTCCATGGTATTGTTCAGATGTTGGGACAGCTGCATTCATAATCGCATCAAGTGTCTCTCCTGCGGCGGCATCGCAAATATACTGCTTCCCTTCTCATGCAACAAAGTATTCCCCCTGCAGAGTCAAACTTGCTGTTTCTGCTGCTTGCTCTTGTCTTGCGCCCGTCGCGTTCCAATTCAATACCACAGGGATGGTCGGCAATTTACAAATACCATAGATCGCAGCTCATATCTTGCTAATTGTTTCATGAAACTAAGCGTGTGACCTATTTGAATGAAATTGCAGGTTATGATCATAGAACGTGACTGGATCAAGTTTAATTCATCTTCCTGTGTCGGTTGATGAAAAAATTTTAAACAATTGCTCGCGGCGAATCAGATAAACAATGAAACTGAAATCATCTCTTTTCTGAAGATCTCTTCTTTTTTTTTCTTTTTCCTCTCGTCCAACGGTGCGCCGATCGTAGCAACGGATGTCTAGATGTCCAGACGGCTTTGAGACTTCATCGCGTCCAAGCGCAAGCCACTGGCTGATGAACGTGTTGAGCGACACAATAGTTCGAGACTCAAAGTGCAGTTCACCGACACGTATGGGCGGCAGTTGCGGGCTGTCGTTGAATTCATAGCCAGCATTGGCGAAATATGAATAGGACGGCCCATATCACTGTTTCCGCATATCAACTTTTCAAAGTACTCCCAAGTCTTCATCACACCAACTTACATATTCTTTTACACATGTACCGTCTTTCCTCACCTTTAATTGCAGAAATGTTCCAAAATTGTCAAGGCCTTTGTTGTTCTTGCCGGTGCTGTTTCGGCCCTGCCCACCGGCGATGGTCCCAACACCGCTGCATCGGAAACCTGCAGCGTAAACTCCGCCTCTCACTGCTGCTATGACACCAGCCAGACGGGTGCCAAAGGCGCTGTCACCATTGTGCCCAAGTTTGGCCACTGCTACCCCGTCCAGGTGCCGGTTGCCGCCGGCGCCGTGCAGGGCGGTGATGCCTGCAAAGGTGGCCAAGCTGCCTGCTGCGGACCTCAGAGCGTAAGTCTTTCCCTGCTGCAATACTCTGGTTCCTCAGTTTCTAACTGCTAGTCTTAGGGACTTGTTGCCCTTGGCTGCGCTGTCCCAGTTGCCCTGTAAGCAACAATCTGAACTCAGCAGCGGTTATGGTCTTTCGTCTCGAGTGGAAATCCCCTGGACCCTGTTCAAAGAGTATACTCCGGACCGGCTGGTTGACGACTTCTTTTCTGGGGCCTGAGTAGAGCGTTCTTGCTTGGACATAATTAACTTTAGGCCATAGTATGAATATAATCTTTTGGTCGTATTTTGTAAAACAGATTCTATTGCCAATGGCAACCTAATACTATCTGCTTGCGGGTTAAAGCTAGTGTCATGTAGCAGTTCTGGTCGCCATCATGTCAAATAATGCTGCAGGTCGGAAGAGACCGACTGAGTGACCTATCTCGCCAGCCGGTAAAAACTACAAGCTAGCGTTCACACATGTAACCTGCACTCTCTTCCTTTCAGTATTCGAATAAGTGTTTAGGGTAGCCTTCCCAGCTCTACATGGGAGATGCAGAGAACACAGCACATTATAGAATCTTGGTTCTATAAGCTGAACTCGAGGTCAAGTTTACATATAATACTGTATCGCCTACTGTTATAGAAAAACGGTGACCTGGAATGTATATAAGTGACCAAGATACGATATCGTTTGATTCTAGCGATCGCAGTGCAAATGAGGTAAAAGATCCTCCTCATGCCTTCACGCGACCAAAGACTATCCAAGCGGGTGACATCTAAAGTGGGTGGCGAATTGATCAACTTGCTCTATCAATTTCACTGAGGTGCTGCGTAGTCCGGTGACAGAATTAATTTAGAATAAATTTCACAGTTTGTCACAGAATTGCTTTCATTCTGCTATACTTTGTAGCGTTTGATTCGGCCAAACAACTACCCAGTGAGCGAGTGACAGCCCTAAAACAGATTCTTCAATGAACCCCGCGGGGCACCACTCCCACGTGGTGACCTATGAGAATTGTCTTACTATTTGCAGTCATGGCGCGCAGACAAGACCCACGCACGGGCTGTTCGAGTGACACAATTTTATTTATAAGGTTCTCGCTAAGACTATCTTGATGGATACTGTGACTGGAGGTCGTTTTCTTCGACGGCTCATCTTGTTTGTTAGCTTGGTCCGTTATCAGCCCCAGTCCCGCAGCACATCAAATCACAGAATAGACAAGCTGCTAGGGTGGTATCGCATCATTCTCTGCTGCTACCCGATCTATACTAAAACGGAAAGTGACACAAAAGCAGCTGTGCGCGCGAGTCTGGATCTGGGAGGCGTCGAGAATTAGCGCCAGCTGCTGAACTGTGCCGAATGACGGCTGACGGCTGAGAAGCTGATTTTGCTTAGAGTCGCCTCCCGTGCCACCTTCAAGGATGACAATTGCGCCACTGACATTGTGGCCTACACTTGCCGGCTGGGCTGCAGAGAAGCACGCTTTACCAACTAGCGATTGGTTGGCTCTCTGTCTGCCGTCCCGGCAAGTTCTTCTAGCAACAGCGCAAGCCCTACACATGTGCAGTCCTCTCCCCTTCGCTCGGCTCCAATCTCCGCCAAGACAAGGCCCGAGTCTCCAGGATTTGCAGCGATGGCCCCGCCGCGGCCCACCACCATTGTAGCGTCAGCGGTGTGCTTGCCAGCAAGCTGCCGGGGCCTCTCTCATTGGACAGGGAATAACTTTTAAGCCAAGTACGGCAGGTCGCTCGGGGATCAGCTATTACTTAGCAGCCTAAAGGGGAACCGGCAGATGCGCAAAGACGCCAGCTTGAAGGAGAAAGTTTGCAGCGCGAAGGGGGGAAGAAAGCAGGTTGTGCTCGGGAGTGCAACCTTCCAATGTGAGATTAAGGATGACGACGGGCCAGCGTTCGCATAAAATCGGTAAACAAAAGTTCGGATAAGCTCATAGCAACTTGGGGTCGGCTGCGCGGGCGATTTGCCAAGTTTGTTACCGGGGTCGCGGCCGAAACTTGGGACGAGGACAGACTGTGTAAGGGGCACGGCTTCGATGAATTTTATATAAAGTCCTGGTGATGTGCATCTTGTCATTCTGCAGCTCTTCATCCTCAGCCTTCTCTGCTTGTCCTTGTGTATTCTCTTCTCCTCTACAAAACGGTCATACTCTATTCCACAATGAAGGTCACCAGCGCCATCCTCGTGGCTTCCTCCGTCACCGGTGTCATCGCCGCCCCTACCGAGCCCTCTGGCGTTACCTTCAGTGCCAAGACGCTCTACAACGGCAAGGCCCGCCACGTTCTCGATGATCTCGACCGTGCTTTCAAGAAGTACGTCGCTCCCGAGAAGCAGGCCGAGATTCTTGCTGCCGCCAAGAACACTCGCGTCACCGGCACTGTTGTGACCGCTCCTGAGCCCAACGACGACAACGTCGACGTCCTCTACCTGACCGAGGTCTCGATTGGCACTCCCGCCCAGACTCTCAAGCTCGACTTTGACACTGGCTCCTCCGATCTCTGGGTCTTCTCGACCGACACCGACTCTAGCCAGGTCAACGGTCAGACCCTCTACAGCCCCGGCGACTCCTCTACCGCGCAGCAGGTCAGCGGTGCCACCTGGTCAATCCGTTACGGCGACCAGTCCTCCTCCAGCGGCATTGTCTACAATGACAAGGTTACTGTCGGCAGCCTGACCGTCTCAAACCAGGCTGTCGAGTCCGCTCAAAAGGTTTCCTCCCAGTTCACCAAGGACAGCCAAAGCTCTGGCCTCCTCGGCCTCGCCTACTCCAAGGGCAACACCATCAAGCCTACCAAGCAGAAGACTTGGTTCGACAACATTGCCCCCAGCCTGGACAAGAACCTGTTCACCGTCCGCTTGAGACACCAGGCCGAAGGCTCCTACAACTTTGGCTACATTGACACCAACCAGTACAGCGGCACCATCAACTACGCCCCCGCTTTCACTGACTCTCTCGGCCACCGTCTCTTCAACTCCAGCGGCTACTCTGTTGGCAGCGGTTCTACCAAGTCTGCCTCCATTACCGGTACCGCTGACACCGGAACGTCTCTTCTCATCGTCTCCAACTCTATCGCCACTTCCTACTGGTCGAACGTCCGCGGTGCCCAGAAGGCGTCCATCAACGGCGGTGCTGGATCTGCCTGGGTCTACCCCTGCTCTACTCAGCTGCCCAGCTTCAACTTCAACTTCGGCTCTGGCAAGGTCACTATTCCCGGCTCGGACATCAACTACGCCCCCAACGGCAACGACTACTGCGTCGGTGGTATCGCCACTCTTAACGGCCTTGACATTGCTATCTTCGGTGACATTGCTCTCAAATCGACCTTTGTCGTCTACGACGATGCCAACAGCAGACTGGGCTGGGCCAAGGGCAAATAAGTCAAGTATTTAGAGTAAATATAGTGCTACGGCAAATAGAAAATGTATATAAATGCATGATATTCGATTTGGATGTCTGTGAAGCCCAAGTACCATTAACTTTAAGAGTAAGAAAGCTCGCTATTTATAAATGAACCGTGTTATTTCTCCATGAACGGTGTCAATGCCCGTATAGAAAAAAAACTCGAACAAAAAAACTCGACACTGTAAGTGTGCGCCTTATTTTTTTCCGCACTGGGATCTGCATAGGCATACTGGTATACCCACCACACTCCTGCAAAAGGATCCACAAGAAAGACAAGGAAAAGAATTAAAGAAAATGGCAAAAAAACATACAACAGCCGGTGTTCGCTGGTCGTCACCGAGCATGTGACATCTGAAGGCTCATTCCCCCCCATAAGTGGTAGATTGTATGTGGTAGATTCTTGGCTTCTGGCTTCCCCCGTTTCGATTTTTGCAAAGAACTGGTAGTTCCAAATGTCGAATTCCGGGATGGTTTTCGAGAGTTCGCTTGTAGAAGAAGCCGGTCAAATTTTTCTTTCCACCGGCTATTGCTTTTGCGACAGCTTGTTGAGCATCTGCCAGTAAATCTTCTTTCTCTTGGTCCTGGATATTCTTATATCTAAGATTGAACTCAAGCGGAATTGACCTGCGAATCAGTTCCAGATACTTTGACCAGGATGTGAAATAAAATTCTCTTTGTGTGTTTGGCCCTTCCACATGGACCTTGACACACACCGGCGAATCTTCGTATTGTATAAGTGGGCGTTTTCGCTCTTCAGTGCCAATTTTAGGTCTGCATTTCTTGGGCGGCGTGGCGGATTGAACATCAACATGCTGCTCTTTTGGCTGTTGAGCACTTCTTGCTCTGTGCTCTCGTGTCTCGGATAGCCCATAAAGACTGCCGTAGTTCGGACGGGACGCTCTACCTTGTGCGTTTCCCGACACCGCCACCTGCACAACTGACGTCTGATTCCTCATAGACGAACACAGTTGTCTATTGTCAAAATGACGACTGGGATTTTTGCCGACGTAAGAAATTGCGAGGAGGCTGCTCTGGCACATCGACAAAGCCAAGATTGTACCGTACGAGGTGATGCAGGTGTCCATCGCTGGTGCTTCTGGCGTCTTGTCCCAACCCAGAGCCCGCATATTCTCTATAGCCGTGATCAAACCGCAGGTGCATGCTTTATAAAATAACCGATTCGCTGATATAAAACGTGTCATGCATGCATCAATCCTCCCACTGCTATGCCCGCATCTCAACTCTTTTTTAAAGGCATCAGGCAGATCTTCAAATGTGGACCAAGAGCTTATTAAAGCCAATACCAAGCGATCTTCGTATGACGCGGGAGCGGGCGATAATAAAGCTGGAATGCTGATCTTCGAGTATGAAGCCGTTCCTAGATTATTGTTTTCCTCGAGTACTCGAATAGCTAGGCGTAGAAGTTTCCGCTCTTCCAGAAAATGCACCACCTCTTTGCAGCACAGCTCTCTTGATGCTTCGGAGCCTCGAATATATTCCGCGATGAATTGAATGTAGTTTGAGAGATGGGTTCTGACGAAAGTTTGCCCCTCGACGACGCTGAAGGATAGTTGACCGGCAGCAGCACCTTCGGTTAGAAAATCGCGAACTGACTGGTGCATAACCTGAACAATTGACAAGCCATCATAATCATAATTTCGAGATTCTTCCACAGACAGACCAGGATTGTAGATCGTGATGAAAGGGCCACACATGATATAAATCTTGCGCCATAGTTCGTCAAAACCGATGATGGGTATCCGCTTTCGATTGACGTCGTCCATAGTTGACGAAAAATCGTCCTTGATCAGCGCGATAGCTTCCCACATCATCTCGAGTGTCATGTTATCCATTTCACTTGCCGCGCAAATCCACATCAGCATCCTCTTGATCGCTTGGATGTCTTCCTCAGGCTTGCCATCCGTCATTTCAGTTACAATTTGCGCATAGTACTCTCTCATTTCGTGTGGCACCTTCTTCGCAGCCTGTTTTAAGTCAACTAGCGTACAATTCCGTGGCGAGGTTGCCTGTCTCAGAAGCTGGTCAAGCACAAGCTTCACCCACAGCACTGATCCTTGAGCATTGGATATCAAGGTCTTCTGGATTTCTTGCAGAGCATCTGATTCCTGTTTCATTGCAACTCTTATAGATTTGGGTATAGGTTGCCTCAACTTTGAACTCTTTGAGCCAGCATAGAAACCATGCTTTCTATTGAACGGGCGAGCAGCCGTGTGCAGGGCATGCAGAGCCTGTGGCAGAGACTTGAGGCCTTCGGAAGCGACTGTTTCAATGTCGCTTTCATTTTCGTCCTCCATAACAATGACTGGAAAACTGATCATTTGCTGCTCAATTGCAACAGCCGGTCGACTCAATACAATAAACTTCGCTTGAGCGCCAAGTGTCTCGTCAGCCAAGCCACTAATGACGGACATAATGTCGGCACTCTCTGCCTCATCAAGTGCGTCGACGATACATATTACCGGCGTCGGACCATGACAGATGTCAAAGAGGATACGTTGAAGAACATCTTCCGGCCAGGAGACATCCATTGGGTCTATGGTGCGATATGAGTCCAAACAAAAGGCGGTGAATACATATTCACTCTGTTTGGCAAAATGGTAAAGAACCGAGCGCAGAAAAGACTGATGACGGATGTGATCGCCGCCGCCGCGGCGGTGATAGAACCAATCACCGACTAGGAAATTGCGCATTTCTGCTTTCGTCTCGGACTGTAGCCGCTGTACAAGTGCATCGCGGATGAATTTGGCCAAAACTGACTTGCCACTCCCCGGCTTTCCCCTGATCCACAGAAGGCCAGATTTTTGTTGGAAGAACTTAATAAAAACCTTGTTACCCCAAATCCACTGATTCGTGGAAAGTGTTGGTGGAGAGACTTGCATTCTTCGACTTTCCATGTCTTGAAAGCGAAGTGACGCCAGGAACTCTACCGCGTGTCAAGAAAGAATCATATTAAACCCTCTACCTTTCAACTTACCCTTGTACTCAGTTTTATCTGAAATCACAGGGAGGTGTCCATATAGCGTAGTTATATGGGGATGAAGCTGAACGGCTATGCAGACTCTTGTATTCTGTGAAACACAAAGTACTTCTACATGATGGAGCAGACGACGCTGGTCTTGGATTGCAATTGATTCGATATTGCATACAGAGAGGACCGAGTCTCCCCATGTTGCCTTAGCTAGCAGATGCCCGAGGAGCGGGAGCATCCACCGCAAGGGAGGGAATCCATCGTTCAGTATCGTCGATGAAAACTCTGAGAATTCGTCTGCTGGAAGTTCCATGCCGTATTGGAGTAGGAGAAGTTCTCCCTGTGGGTGACTGCAAATGACTTGCAAGAATAACAGCTCAAGAATGAAGTCAGCACCAGTTGTGCTGCCCTGTTGCTCAGTCTGCTTATTCTGGACCTGGAGGGGCCGGATTGAGTCTATACGGTTGTTAATCATAGAACAGTCAATGTAAAATGTACGACAACCCGGAATCTTTTGGGCAACACAATTTGCCAACGAGACCGCAATCTCGGAATTGGCGTGCGACGACGGCTCCAATCTGTTGGATGTTGACGTCTTCTGCGCTGTTGAACCCCCCTCTTTTGAATCAGCAATACGCTGTGACAGGCTAGCTATTAATATTTTAAGATCGCCATGAAGCCATTTTTGAAAAGATTTAGTATGCGTGAAGCTCGCCGTGACGTCCTCCGGCAGGGAGCTATGACCTAGCTTAAACATTCCCGCTGCTTGCCTACCCTGTTTTCGAGAATTAATTCGCTGCATTGCAAGTTTGCTCCCTAAGCATGAAAGTGGTTAGAATAAATGCCAAATAATACCTGACATTATTGATATGGCCGTGGCTTCTGCAACATGCAGTGGGCCGCTTGAGAGATAAGCCTACATATTTTGTCTTGCCGTGGACTCGTGCGAGGGACCTCTTGCTCTGTGATATATTAGAAGGGACAGAAAAAAAGGAGATCATGAAAGGATTCCGTCATGCTGCATTACCTGAAGGATAGAAGCGCTCGACGAAAGCCCTGGCGGCAGACGCAGCGCAAGCAGCAGCAAAGTTCTGCCAATTCTTCTGTTTATGACTATCACCGTAGTCGCTGACTGATTTGATGACCAAGAAAGGCGCATCGAGGTGGGAGATTCCGGATGCCTCCATATCAAATGCGAGAACATTGTGTTGCTTTGCCAGACCGTCTCTGAGACCAGGGTTACGCATGACGACATCATCTGACGCGTAGGCGCCAACATAAATCCGCCGCGGTCTGGTGGTGTAGGATGGGCGCCTGCGCGCGTTTTTCATATCGCATTTGAGGACATGGCAACTAGCCGTTGTTGCTTTCTCGCAAAACTTTGAGGGAGTAGCGTCGCAGCAGCCCGTTGGACAGCCGTCGCGGTGGATGTGGTGGTAGGCAGATTCGAATGCCAGGTCTTCACACCGGCTTGGGCAAAGATATTTACTGTCCTCGAACGACTGTTCTAGCACTAATGCGGAGCTGGCAGTTAACTGTTCCGTGAAATGCTGCGTGTCAAAGTAGCCCAGGATCTGTTGTAGCTTGCGGGTAACGCCCCGAGGAATTGTGCTTCTCAGCTCTGTACCATGCGGACCAACACGAGCGGCATGCATATAACCAACGATAGAGTTGCTGATTATGACATCGCCTAGGAAAATAGAGTCGGAGACGTCGTTCGATCTGCCCTGCGGCTGAGGCACACCACCACATACGCCGACGAGAAGAGTCAGCTCTATGTTGCCGAACTGCTGCTGCATGTCCTGCATTGCCAAGGCAGCATTGACATTTCCGTACTCTGGAGGTTTCACGAGCAGCACTCTGTGCCCCGCGAAAGTCGAGGTAAGATATCCATACTCCTTGCCGACGTGGGGCAGGATTTTGGGATCGTCGTCGAGAACCCTGATCACAGCATCTAGCTCAAGCTTTAATGCGCATATGACAGCTATGATGAATTTTTCGGTATTTTCTAACGAAGTGCTATTTCCAAGCTGCATGGAAGAGGGCGAGCCCTCACTCATGGAGCTCGGCGTGTGAATAGTTTCCCTACACATGTGGCCGTCAGTCAGATCTTTCCCGGCCTCTGACCTGGAGACGAAGACTCACATGCCCCTCTGGACTTGGCCACAGCCAGCGACGATTCGGTAGGATACAAATTCTATCAACGGAGACACTTGGCAGGATAGAAGCCCGAGACTCCGCTGCGCAGTGATGAATCTGCCAGTTCAGGACGTAGAACTCACTCCGTAATCATAGCGTCGGATAATCGTTTTGCCAGTGTCTTGTGGTGGGAGATGCGCATGCTGCGGCATCCTGGCAGGGGTATTCGCTGGCCTTCGTTTGTACTGAAGGAGCGCTGTGGCGTTGAATTACGGGCTTGAGGTGGCCTCTTGTTCAAGATTGTGGCATTTGCACTGTACTTCTAAAAGTAAATACAATTTTCATTATCATCATACATTACTGTAATGTCTGCAATATGGGCTTTCTGGTGGTAGTTTATTTTGGATCTCAACTTGCAGCGTTGACTGTGTACGGCGCTTTACTTTGAGGTAGCCCTGCATTCATCGGATAGCTCAGCAATTCAAAACTATATACCAGTGCAAGCGATACACACTAATATCAAGTTCACGTTTCCAAAATTAAACATTCAGAATTTTTCTGGTTTGTGGATGCCTCAAGAAGCTGTCATAGTGTGGCAGCATTGATACAGGCTGTGCCGGTTTGATCAGGTTGCAGCATCAGCTGAAACCTTAGCGGCAGGCAGCACACCACTACACACCAGACAAAAGCTGCAACTTGCTTCCCACCCCTACTTTGAAGCTCTCACCCTTTATCAAAGTAGACGAGCAAAAGAAAAACTGCAAAAAGGCCGCTCCCAAAAATAAAACATACAACAGCCGGTGTTCGCTGGTCGTCACCGACCCAACTACTAATCTGCCGGTTAGCAGCTTATCTATGGGAGAGCGGACGGGATCCCGAGTTCTCTGCTACCTGTGGTCGTATGTATTGGAATATCGACAAAACTCTATTATATCTACACCCTCTTTAAAGTTTCTGGCTGCCCTACGCGGACCAATCATAGTTCATATACCCACTAGTCACTCACAACGGTCATAGTTTGTAGGTATTTAATACACAGAGCTGCCAGTGTTGGCGCGCGAGGCGTCAGCCTCATCCGACGAGTGGCACAATGTACAGAGTGATAGAATGCATGGACATTGTCAAGCGCGATGTATACTGGAAGAGTGGAGTTCAGTCCTAATCATAACCTACCCGGAAGCATTGAAAGCGCGGCCACGAATGTGTTTGTCATCGACGGGCACCAGATACCGGTGCAGCCGTTGTTGGCGATTGTAATAGAAGGACAGAGTGCAATAATAGCGGCCGGAAATGCAATGGAGAATCCAAGTCTCAAAAAGAGCGTGCTGCTACCAATTCAGCTGGTGACGATGATTTTTGATAGGATGCTTGGCGCCATGAAGTTGAGCCCACAGACGTTGTACGAACTACTCCAAGAACGTATATTGGCGACTATGCCGCTACTAAGCGTACTGCCATGAATTTTGAGCGTTCAAGGCATTGCGACATTGACATCTCACGAAATCCCCCGTCCCCCCGCGTTGTCAGCCGCTAGCGCCGCCAAAGCAATCTATTCCCAGCCTTTGTCGAGATGGAGAGAGATGTAGATGCGGGGAACGGCTATTTGAAAGGTCCTATCGACGTATACCTCGGCTTTGCCGTAGCAATATAATTTCGCTCTAGTTTCACATGCTTTCGCATCTCTCTGCGGACTCCAAGCTCGTATTCAGTGCGTAGGTTGATGCGTCACAGCAAGGCATTACTAAGAGCCAATATTAATTCTCACAGTCGCTGGACGATATGACCAATCACCGAGAGTGAAACGTGGTATTTTGGTGTCAAGGGCTGCGTGCTGGCGCATTTAATATAAGTCACCATCCCTGGGGCTGTAAATGAATCTCTTCGGCACCTCGTTCGGTAAGTTCCAAGACTGTTCGTCTTAAGCGCAAACATGGCATCATCAGCATCGTCCTCACTCTTGCTCAACTTCAAATTCGGGATTCTTTAGGTGTTGCCGAGGCTCATGGTCGCGCACAAGCTTTACGTGATGCCGCTCTGCTGAACAATCTATCAACACCTGGCGGTGAGTATGAAGCCGGCCTCGAAAGAGTAGGTGTAGGTTCATGAGCGTTTTCGGCATGATTTCGACATGGATCGGCCGACTGTTCTCAGCTGAGAGTGGTAAAGCCGCAGCCTCAAAAGTACAAAAAGGTGCGAGTAGTAGTCCTCATTTCGGAAAATGAAAGGAGAAGGATCAAGACAGCGCCCACACGCGATCATATATTGGAAACTTGGGTTAGAAGCATTGCCGCCATGAAGTTGAAGCCATCTTTTCTCGCTTGCGCCGCCGCCTTTCTGGCCACGGCCCTTCCGGGAGTCGCCGGCTTAGCTGTACCAGAGTCCACCAGAGACGACCCTTTCTATGAGCCTCCGTCTGGGTTTGAGTCTGAGGATCCCGGCGCGGTGCTCCGTTCGCGCAGAATCACGGCCGCCTTCTTCCGCTACATCCCGGACCCGGTGGAAGCGCACCAAGTCCTGTACCGCACGACGGCCGTCAACGGGTCCGCCATTGCCGGCGTCACGACCATCTTCCGGCCGGTCCTCGCGAAACGCGACCGCTTCCTCTCGTACCACGTCGCCTACGACAGCTCGGCCGCCATCTGCAGCCCGAGCTACGCGTACCGGTTCGGCCACGACCCGGCCGCCGGCGCCGGCACGACCAACGCGGCCGAGCTGCTCGTCATGCAGGTGTACCTGCTGCAGGGCTACGTCGTGTCGGCGCCCGACTACGAGGGGCCGGACGCGGCCTTTACGCCGGGCTACCTCTCCGGCGTAGTTGCGCTGGACAGCATGCGCGCCGTGCGCAACTTTGCGGGACGACTAGGCCTCGTCGAGGATCCGTCCGTCGTCGGCCTCGGCTACTCGGGCGGCGGCCTCGCCACGGCGTGGGCGGCGGCCCTGCAGCCCGTCTACGCGCCCGAGCTGCCCATCCGGGGCTGGAGCGCGGGCGGGATCCCGGCCAACCTGAGCGCCACCCTGGCGTTTGTCGACGGCACCGTCGTGAGCGGCTTCGAGCCCATCGCCCTCGCCGGCATGCTCAAGCCGTCCGCGCACGGCGCGGAGCTGCAGCCGCTCCTGGACAGGATCCTGACGCCCCTCGGCCGGCGGGCGCTTCAGCTCGCCGGCACCAAGTGCACCGTGCCCAACCTCGTCGCCTTTTCGTTCCAGTCCGTCCTCGATGCCAAGTTTCAGAGCCTCGGCGCGGGTCTGCTGCGCGACCCTGCGATTGCACCGCTCATCGCGCGCAACACGCTCGGCGTCGAGCCGTCCGAGACGCCCGCCGCGCCCGTCCTCATGTACCACGCGACCCCGGACGAGGTGGTGCCGTACGGTCCCGCGGCCAAGCTGAGGAGCGCGTGGTGCGATCGCGGCGCGACGGTCAAGTTTACCAATTTTGCGGCGGGCGGGCACGGCACCACGGCGGCGCTGGCCCTCGGCGACACGGTGCGGTTTGTGAGGGACGCGTTCGCGGGCAACGTCTCGAGCGGCTGCACGTCCAGGACCGTCTTTGACGACAAGCTGGATCCCCTGTCGCTCGGACTGGGCTTGGAGCCTCTTGTTGTGGGCCTCATTAACTGGCTTGGAGCGATGGGCAAAAAGGATGGTAATTGGCTGAGAGGCATCGAGAATGGCAACCCAATTTAATAAATAGCATATGTGGTAATCATATTATCCGATCATACAATCTTGTTCACAATTATGCTGCACCAGCACATCTTTGGATACTCTCAAGTGACTACTTCCTGAAACGCACATGGGGCAAAGGGAGAAATGAGGCTAACTTTTTTTTTCACTTGGATGCAATTTCCACAGCAAAAGCTCCATTCGCGGGTCTGGCCCAGCCGAGCGGCAAAAAAGACAAGCAACTAGATCTTTTAAATGAAAAAAAAAACCCATCTGTGCCGATGGCCTTTGGGGTCGGCATTTATCGCCGACAAGGACAGGGCATGGTAGAGAGGCGAGAACATGTGGCCAGACGACCTACAAGCCGCCTCGGCACTTTGCCTGGATTCGGACACTGCCGTGCTGCTTTCGCCTCGCGGGGCCCATGGCGGCGTTTGATATCCACGTTGATGGCTTGCTGCGAAATGGAGTAGTTATTCTCTCAGCTGAAGCGATTGACTCGCGTTCCTTTGAGATTTCTGCTTGATTGATATGCACCGGGCACCTTTTTAAGCCGAAGTCGATGGCCCTGAATGCTTCTCAAACGGCAAGTGGTGGGCCTTTGCATTGGGTGGCGTTCACCAAGCCTCGCTTTCGAGTTGTTTCAGTAGTGGGTAAACCCGTTGCAGAGATTTGCTTCTCGAGGTCTCGTCTCAGCCCGATCCGCTGGCATGTGTAAGGAATTGCCGCCTGGCGCGGTGATGGCGGAATTGTAATTTCTGGCTCGAGACCTGAGAGCACATGCTCGTTGTGGCACGATCCCGCATTCGCATCTTTGGCTTGTCATTTTCAACAACCCTTTCCCGCTGCATAATCAATTGCACGGCATCTCAATCAGATCCTACGCCCAGTCAAACAGCGCAAAGTCGGGGTATGGCGTCAGGGGACAGAGGTCCGCAGCTGACGGGCGTCATCATCGCGCTCTGCGTCACGTCTGTCCTGACAGGCCTGCTTCGCTTTTATACTCATGGCGTCCTTATCAAGCGTTTCTTTGCCGAAGACTACCTGACGCTGGTTGCATTGGTGAGACTGCTCGAAGAGAGATGTATCCCGACGTGCGATGACCGACTAACGCGATTGTGCAAAACCTAGATCCTGCTCTGCGTCTACTCGGCCTTTGGCATTCTTTCCGTCTCGTACGGCCTGGGAAAGCACAATGACGATGTAGCGCCAGAGTCGAAGCCGACGGCCATCATGTACAGGTGGCTGGCGTCGCTCGTGTACATTGTCATCTCGCTGCTGACAAAATGGATCGTGGGCCTGTTCCTCCTGCGCATCTGCCCACGCGAGCGCTGGAGACAGATTACGATTTGGGGCATCATGAGCGTCTTCAGCGTCTTTAGCATTCTCTACTTCTTCCTCGACATTTGGAGCTGCACGCCGGTGCGGTACATGTGGACGCGATACAACCCCGTTCCAGAGGAGGGAAGCTGCCACGCGACGACGTTTGCCACCGTCACCACGTACGTCGCCGCGGTGCTCAACATTGTCGCGGACTGGGTGCTTCCCGCTCTGCCGGCCACGTTGGTGTGGCAGGCGCAGATGGAGCGGCGCGTCAAGATTTCCGTTATTGCGCTGCTCTGCTTGGGCTCCACGTATGTTTCTGCCCTTTTGCGTTTCATTTTGCATACATGATGATGGTCGGACTAAATTCAAGATTGCAGCGCCTCGATAGCCACAGTTGTTCGCATTCCCTACGCGCACGGCATTCTCGACAACCCCGACTACCTGCACACCTCGACAGATCTCGGCATATGGAGCACGGTCGAGATTGGTGTCGCCCTGACAGCCAGCTCGCTGGCAACTCTCAAGCCTCTGATGCGCAAGATGCGCCTCTTCAACGTTTCCGAGGTGATGCACTACGGCAGCCGCAGCCGCACGCGTTCTGCGGGTACGCACACGGCATCGTTTAAGCGAGCTTCGCACGTAAAGACCTTTAGCCAGGGCAACAATCAGATTACGATATCGACGGCGCCTCCGGGTCGAGATGTGTGGATGCGGCAGAAGAGCAAACGAGGTCGAGAGTCGATGGAAGTAGAGCTGGTGGCCAAGGTTGGTACGAGTACTACTAGCAGTCAAGACAAGTCGTCTTGGCTAGAGGTTTGAGTTGCTTATATTTTATCTAATCAGAATATTGTTATTGATAGAAATGAATTTAATGTTTGTCAAGACTTGATACATGTATGTTATGTGAACAGCAGCTGCACACATGGCAGACCCGAACTGGATCACCATAGCGCGTGCCGCCTTGACAGTCGTGCACCTCCCTAGCTGGATAACCGACTAGTTGTTGTGAGATGTGAAGTACTCATGCTTTGGATTGTCAACATTTGTGAGTTTGATTGAGTGAGGAGAAGTAGTTTAGATTATGGTTCTTGCAAGCTACTTTCGTGGTTGGTGATGATTGCCCACTCAGCCACAGCGGCGGCCTTGATCCTAGTGGCCTATAAATAGAGTCACAAACATGGGGGTCAAGATGGCCAATTTTCTATCTTAAAAATGCCATTTATGGAAGTGTAGGGGTGTTGCGTCACAGCTTGTACTGGTTGGCAACGGCTGGTCCGAGTGGTATGAAAGAAGGGTAACGGAAGCTAGTCGGCTAGCAAAAAAGCAGGGAAGCAAAACGGTCATGCGGATCTGCGTCTCGAGTCTAGCGATCATACTACGTATTTCTGGAGCGGCAAAAAACGGCATCAATTGTGGCTGACAAGTCCGAGGGATGGGCTGTGGTGAGAGGCTGGGGTGTGGTGGCGGCGAATATAGCTTCCTGATTGAACTAGTAATTTAATTTTGGGGGACCATGATTTAATGATTGTAGTTTTAGCCATGGCCCGCGGGTGCTACGCCGAGCAAAATGGTGTCGCATGGCTGACGCTGGCAGAGGCGCATGGCTGCTGCGGCAGGGGCTCTTCCATTTACCAACTACGTAGTAAGACAGCACCTTTTTATTATTATTACCAAGCCTCCCTCCCCCAATGACGTACAAGCTACGGTGTACATGTGGCCCAGCGATACGCCCAGGCGTCGCCAAGAAGGGAGAGAGACGAGACAGAAGAGCGAGCTGCCGGATCAGCGACAAGTATCTTGTTTAACTAGTACCCGGGGGGGTCATCTGACAAGGTAGTGCACGTTCTTTTTCATCTGGCTTTAATCTGGTAGCGAGGGCTAGTTTTCGACTTTCTTCTATGTCGTGAGAGAGAGGGAGAGCGCTTCCGTTTGTTTGCGGATCTCGCAAAAGGCTTTTTTTTTATGCAAGTGTCCCGGCCTTGTGCCCAACAAGGCGAAGCATCTTTCGTCACTACCTAGTAGTCCACTATGCCTACTGCGGATGCTAGGCCCCGAACAGATGGATGGAACTAAAGAGTTAAAAAAATGAAGTTCTGGTGGAGCTTGGATGGCGGCAAGTGTGGCTTGTCGATGACGCAGTGCTGAGCTTGATTCACTGAGCAGCCCCGCCAGGTTACCAGGCTGTTTATTATCATCATTCTTTTTTTTGGTTTGTCCTCTGGTCCATCGTCGATGGCATTGGAAAAAAAGAATCTCGTAGCGATACCATGCATTACTGTATCTTTTCATCATAATCTAGCTATTAACCGTCATAATGCAGGAAAAAAGTAAAACAAAATTCACTCGTAGCTCAAAAGGTAAAGTCAGAACAAGGGAGCCCAAGCTGCGCAGCCGATTGGGCGAGCGAGGTGAGCAGATGGTGGGGCCTGGCCTGAGCTACGTTGGAGCTACTGGGTACTCTACCGAACTGCGGGTTTGCTTCTGCCGCGACTGTGCTGCGACTCTGGAGCGTTGGCCTGAATTCAAGCAAGAAGCGCATGCTGAGAGGGCAGTGACAGAGCTGTGGCAAATAAACGAATCAATAAAAACAATAAAAACAATAAAATTAAAAAAGGCCAATTCGGTCATAGATTAGCATCCATTGTCGCATTCAGAGTTAAAAGCCCGCCCTTGGTTCCATGTTTGTTGTGGCTGAGCTGTCCATCCGTGTCCGGCCAAGGCGGAGACACCGGTCCCAGTTGCATCAAGTCCCCAGCAAACAACAACAACCAGCATAGCACACAGCACAGCATTATTACGGATACCAAGCCTGCAAGCCAAAGACAACAAGACAAGCGATGGGGCGCACAGACAAGGTAGCTAGCCAGTACCAGTAGCTCTCGTCCTTGCTTGGTATCCTTGTTCTTCCCCCCCCCC
>JARDXD010000496.1:0-24145 GCA_029218145.1 Aphanocladium album
ACCTTTGGGGGCGGAGAATTTTATGGTCGGGAGGAGAGGCGCGCGGCGGGCAGGCGGGCAACGGGGGGTGGACGTCGGGGGTCGGATTGGCGCTGCTGCCGCATTTAATATACACAGAGGTCGAAGCTCTTTATCTCGTTTGCGGGAGAAAAAGAAGTTGAATGAGATTCGTTTGCGTGCCTGCAGGATCGGAAGGAGGGCTCCGTCGAGGTAAAGCGTTGGGCGGAGAGGTGTTGTATAGAGGGATGGGGGAATTGATTGGGTTGGTGGTGTTGGAGGCGCTAGATTTCCCTTAACTAATCGGCGGGTTCGCATTTCGCTGGAGAGGGGCGGAGTGGCGGGCGGGCTTAGGAATCCAAGGTACGTCTGGGGGGGGTTATGGCTGGTATTTTGTCCCAGAGTTGAATCGTGCCGATCAGCAGCCTTGTTTCTCTGGTACCTAGATTTCGTCCGATGCAGATTTAAAGGCTTGGTCTATTATTTTTTTTTTACAATTTAAACGACTAAGCCAAAAACACAACGAGGGAGCCGGAATTATAGGTGCGGAAACAAGGCTTCCTAGGCGGAACGATGCTGTTAGAGGGGTGGACAAGCGGCGCTGGGCAAAAGTGGTTGATGACCTGTCCACAGCTGTCCACAAGCCTCTTCCTCCTCCTGCTCCTTTTGGCTGATGAGCTTTGGCTGGCCTGTCTCTGGTTCGTCTGACCGCGTACCTTTTTCAATGTGCTTTTTTTCACACTTGCTTGACCCGCTGGCGTGGGCCACGCTATTTGGGACCAGACCAGACTGCCCACCCGCAATGTCTGTGTGTCTGGTAGTATGACGAGACGGTTATGGTTTACGCAAGGACTATAGTCTGAGTTTCGATTTTGATATCACCTTCCACATGCCTCACTCAAGGTCTACACCATACTTGGTATCTTCTGACTTGTACTCGGCCCGCGCAGAGCCGCACGTTACCTCCCATAGTACGACGGCGCTACTGCGAGGTACGTACCAAGCGCATACCTCGCCGACGCAATTAAGACACTTGCAGTCCAACTGGTGCAAAGCCAAGCAAAGCCAGAGCATCTGGGCCGAATTTTGAATCAACAAGATTAAGGAATATGTGCAATTGAATTAGTTAAATAATACTCAGGACAATTGGCTTCCTGCCGAATCACCTTGATAGCAATGCCGTGGCAGACACCAAGTCAATTCTAAACCTGCTCCTGTGTTGTAAACCCATGCAACGCCGTTGTATACGCTGAACCTTTTCGAAAACGCCTGTCTCTTCCTTTCTTTTCTTCGTAGCTCGTAGGCAAAAATAGGAAGGATGTGAAAAAAAAGCGGTAAAGCAAAAAAAGATGATGTGCTCGAGAGTCAGCTAGGGCGTGGCCTTCTTCTTGCGACCAGCACCTCGCTCGCCTCGTCTCTTCTTAGGTTGCTGCTCTTCTTCGCTGTCGCTCTCGGCCTTGGGCTTGGGCTCCTTTTTGGCACCCTCTTTTTCAGTCTCGACGCGGCTCACAATATCGCGCAGGAAATCCCACTGCTCGTCCGATTCGACAACGTGCTTGAGCATGGAGGCGGTGACGCGCTTGGAGCCCTTGTCCTTGGCGACGTCGGCGCTCTTGGACACGAGCTGAATCATAAAGAGCTCCAGGGCCTTGCCAACGGCAATGGGCGTCTGCTGGGCGACCTTGCCGACTTCCTCATCGGCCTGCATGATGCGCTTGATTCGGGCGGTCGGAAACTTGGTCTTGACCATGGAGGAGTCGATGATGGGGGGCGCAGGCGGCGAAGGCTCCGCGGCCGCTTTGCGAGGAGGCATGTCTGCTTCTGGGGTGGCGGCGGCCGGCTGCGGCGGGATGGTTTGGGGGTATGGGTCGGCAAAGACTGTCGACGCGGGAAGCTGGCTGGGATCCTGTAGGTGCAGCGGCTGGGCGTAGGGCAACTGGGATGTCACCGATTGGGAGAAGGAGTTTTGCTGAGACAGGCCGGGCGGGTGGTAGGCGTTGGCGGGAAGGCCGTAACCTTGGTTAAAGCTGGAGGCGGCGGCGGGAGGGACGTAAGAGGGCGCGCCGTAGCCAAAGGCTGGAGGCTGGAGGTGTTGGCTGTGTGAGTGAGTTGAAGGTCCAAGGTCGAGGGGCGGCGCCTGGTCGGTGGGACCAGAAGAGAAGAAGGAAGTGAAGTCGGGGGACTTGGGAGCATAAGAGGTGTCGTCGGCAGACATGATAAAATAAATTTGGGCCAGCAGTGGGCCTCGTGGTTAGCGATGAAAATACAGCGGGCCGGGAGGCGCTTTTGGCAGAAGGCTGGGCTGGGCTGGGCTGGGCCGCAGGCTGCAGGAGGCCGTAATAGGTGGCAAGGCTGCTGTAAGCCTGGACCTATGAATTGTTTTGCTGTTTTTAGGCGGTCAGCGGCCTTCTTTCTTTTTCTTTCTTTTTTGCTTCACCTGCTCGAGCTGCTTTGAGGGGGGCCGCAGACGCAGGCGTCGTTGTTCCCCGCTCGTAGACAAGGTAAAGTGAGGCTGCCCGAAAGTGCGGTTTGGTGCACGGTTACGTAGCGTAGGTAGGTAGTGCAGCGCGGGCGCGATGGCCTGTCGCAAACGAAATGAAAATTGCGACAGCCGGGGCAAGTATTGAGAGTCGGATTCGGAAACACACAATCAATGCGGCAGTTTGCTTGCGCCGCTTTCTTTCAAATCTGAATGTCGAATTGAACGCGCGCTGCAGTGTTGCACAGGTAGGTAGGTGGCTGACAGACTGACAGACTGGTTGTCTTGTTTGCGCGCGCGCGCGTGGTGGTGTGCGATGGCGGGGTACTTTGATTGCCAAGTGCTTGCTTGCCTACGGATCAAGAGAGCGACAAAGCTGCAGAGTAGAGAGCGCGTGGAGATGGCAGAGGCATGAGGATACGGGCGACGTATCCGGGGATGAATCTGGCGATGGAGTCGCAGACGAGGGACTGGCGTGGACAAGGTGTGGCTTGCGACAAAGGGCTTTGTTGACAAACGAAGCCTGGAGTGTAGAAGCGCGTGCGCAGGGGATGTTTTTGGGCTTGTTGAAAAGTGCAGATGAAAGAAATGTATTCTTTGATGCGCGCAGAGGAATGTGTTTAATCTCGCGGAAAAGTAAAGATGAAAAATGCCCGTTTACAACAGGTGTCGATAGAAAAAGTGACAAGGCGTGAATCGAGTTGCGATAGCTGCAGTTCAGTGCCTGTGCCTGTTGGTCTGTCTGGGCGTCTCTGGGTGGGCGGAAGGGGGGTTTTCAGAGGAGGGGCTCCGCCCGTTTATATGCACGTCGCGGGTGGTCGAGGGTGTGTGGGCAGAAGGCTAGCTCATGGCGTACTGTTGCTACTCTGATTTTTCTCCTGTCCTCGTCGTCTCTCATTTTGGATGGCGTGCAAGCGTGCCTGTGTCTGCTTTTGGAGGGGTGGCCTCACTGCTCCTCCTGCTCCTCCCTCCTTTTTGCGAGCCGCTTCCCGGTTCTGGCCATATGGGGGGCTGCTGGGCTTGCTGGGCTGCAGTGATTGACCAACTAGCTCAACTCTCGACTCGCCAGCCCCAGGCAGCGGCGCCACCTTTTTGCTCATCTTCACTCCAATCGTTCCTCGCCTCGTCTTCCTTTCGTCTTCCTTTTGCGTCCCATCCTCACTCACGACTCCTGACCATACCCAGACACACTCGCGCGCACACACAAACACATGGGCACATGGGCGCCGCACCCCTTAAACTTGCACCACCACTAGTTACCCAAACTCAACCTGCAGGGCGGCACGGCACACGTTTCTTGCTTGTCTCATTTCCACCGCCTGCCATTTTCCGATCCGTCTGTCGCACCCGAGTTCCATCATCGGCCTTCTCTTTTCATCTTCTCGCCGCACTCCATCCGCGTGGCGTGACTAGCATGACGGTCCATTCATTGTACGACGCGCACTTTTTCGCAAAGCTTCCCAGAGCCTCACCCTCCTTTTTCAAAACAGAAGCTCCAGTAAGCTTCCCCCACACTAGCTCTACGCATAGCTCTCCTCGCTGGCGCCACGCTGCGCTGCCTCGTCCTTGTCTGACGATCTGCGCGATCCGCAAGCTGCAGCCTGTTGTGACGGTGAGCTCTTACAACCTCTTCTCACCTTGCACAACCACATGCATACAAATGCTACTATGCATGCACACACACGCACACACACACACATGCAAACAATGATGTCAACAATTCATGAGCTTTATAAATTTCGTGAGACGCGTGCCGCGACAACGAAGCCGACTCTGCGCTCACCCCGCAGGCTCTGGTTCCCGACTCGCACCTACAGCCACGTCACTGAATGCCTACTTGATCTAATCTGATGTTGCCCTTTTCGAATCCATGTCTATTCAAAACACAGACACTCTATGCCAACGCGCTTCTGACCTGCTTTACAATAGCTTTGATGCCCGCGATGCGCCGCTCCTTGGTCGACCCAAACTGCACCGCAATCACTGGCCACACATGCACGCCGCCCACGTCCATCAGCACCCGCACCTCGACGCCCCGCGCCTTTTGGTGCTCGATGAAATACTTGATGTCGTCCGCCAGGCACTCCTCCTCGCCGTACGTCACAATGTATCCCTGCGCCGGCACCGCCGCCTCCCAGATGCCCTCGTCCTGGCAGCTGCCCGGCGAGCAGGGAGCCTGGTACGCCAGCGAGCCGCCCGTGTACAGCTCCGCGAACCGCGCGAGGATCTCGGGTTGGATGTAGTCGAGGTCCGACTTCTTGTGCAGGTGCGTCTTGAGTGTCACCCACGGCGACAGCAGCACGGCCAGGTCCGGGTGCCGCAGCGGCTCGGAGCGCAGCTTGCGCGCCGCCAGCTCCTGCAGCAGCGTCAGCGTCAGCGTGCCGCCCGCCGAGTCGCCGCCCACCACAATCTTGGTCTCGTCGCTCGCAGCCGCGAGAACCTCCTTGTAGCCCAGAACCGACTCGTTGAGCTGGCCCGGGTACGTTTTGTCCGGCGCCAGCGTGTAGTCGAGGCTGAAGACGGCCGGGTTCTCGTAGCCAATCTCGAGCAGCGAGCTCTGGATGCAGAGCACGAATTCGAGGTAAAACTTGGCCGAAAGGACACCGTAGCCGCCGCCTACTTGTATGTTAGTCTCGCATTGTACTTGTGCCTACATTGTAAGCGTGATTGGCCTACCGTGCATAAAGTAGAGGATAATGTCGTGCTTCTTGGTCCTGTCATGTCTGACCCACAGACCTTCTGTTCGTTCGGGGCCCTTTTAAAGTATGTCAGTCAAAATCCGAATGGCCGCCGCCTCTCGCACGGGCTTTACCCATGATGTCGACCTGCTTACCTCCTCAATAACCTTTTCCTCCACCTGCTCGTTGTACTTTGTCCAACCGTTGCGGTACGCCCGCCACTTGACAACCTGGGCCGACGCCGGCCGGTCCGTGAGCGCGCGCAGCACGTGCGGGTGCAGGCTCGCCGCCGCCCAGCGCAGCATCCGCAACGCGAAATCCTCGCTGACGCTGGCCTGCTGCACGTACAGCGGGCGGTTCCTACGCGCCGTCAGGTAGCGCGTCCACACGAGCTGGAGGGTGGCTTTGGGGACTACGGTGCACACAGACACAGTGTTAGTACGTGGGCTGGTGATGTCGCAGTAAAGAAAGGGTTGTAAATGGATGTACCGAATATGAAGAGAACCTTGAACAAGGCTACCATGGCATGCAGAGGACCAGCTCGCAGGAGCACCTGCGGCACCGCGATGCCAATCATGGCGGCATGGTCCAGCAGGGACTGCGGCTCGAAAATCATGGTTGAAAGAGTGTTGCAAAAAGAAAAGAAAAAATTCTGGGTATTTTGAAACAATTGATCCCTTACACAAAGATTGACGCGAAAGAAGAAGAAAGGGAATGGTTAAGTAAGACAGCATGTTTGGACATTATAAGCGACGAACCCTCCCCCAGGTTTGCCAGGGCCGAGGCAAGGCTGCATGCATCAACATCGACATCGACAGCCGGTTGCCGGGACGGAGCGCCGGCCTACTAAAGTCGCCCGGCTGCTGGTGGTGGTGCAAGGTGATCCCCCCGCCCCGCGCCATTGCGGGGGAGAGAGCACACACCATCTTGTTATGATAGGTTGCGATCGCATGTGCATTGGCCTAATAACTTTACCCGTCCAAGATCAAGCAATACCACGCCAGCGCCATCTAGTTGGCTTAACTCATTCTTGACGTCCGGTTTACTCCATTGCTTTTATTGCTTGTCGCCAGACACTGCGAGCTTTTTACTGAACTTTCCACGGATGCCCTCTTTTATCATGTTTCGCATGTCATTTTGCAAGAACAGCTTTCCATGCCGTTTTCTTCCCGCTAATCAGAGCCTGATGCCTTGCACGCAGAGTTTAATTCTAACCCTCAACACGATTCTCGGGGGGGGGGGTTTTTTTTTTTTTTTTTTTTCCTTCAACAAAACAAATAGACTGTTACCGTAGTAGCGACCAACGGAGATTTACATTCAATGCCCATCTGTAGCCCAACTCCCGTTGACATAAGCGGAAATTGGCCTGGGTCACATCAATGGCGTATCACTCCGACGGAGGACTGCATGATGTAGCCTATGCCCAAAAATTAAGTTCTATAAGATATCTGATCAGAAACTGGCGTCATGGCCCATTTTTGAAAGTACAAGGCTCGGCATTTCTTTTGCATCGGTTCCTTTCGACCAAGTTTGAGGACGATGCAGGGTAGTCTGTGCCATTGCCAGGTACCAGCCAGCACAAACCACCGAATCAAAGTGTTTTCCAGAGACGAGACAATTAAATACAAAATCGAAGAAAAACCAAAGTTCCTCTATTTGATTGCTTTATGTTATCATGATAGGATCTTGTTTTGTACACGGACCAATCGGGCAGTTCCTGTGCGTGATGCCTCATTACCTCGTCGTTCCCGACGCAGGCACTGCCATTGGCAGGTCAATACGATTCAGATCACGCCGCTCAAAACGGAAATCTCAACTTATGTAATAAGTGCAACTAAGAGTGTCATACCACTATGTGTAGAGGCAGCTGAGCAGTCAGGGCAATTACATCCAAGGCAGCCATGCCTGCCCCCCTCGACCAAGAAAGAGATGCACCCCGCCTAACTCCGCGAGCAGTCTCCTCCCTACAGCGACCCAGGCACTTTCATGTTAGCCGCAATCGCCCCCCGGCGGCAAAGGCCGACTCCTAAACTTTGCCCCCCTCGCGAGAATGGCTCGTCACCATGCTTATGCTGACCAGGCGTTTTCACCATCACCATTACCTCCTCCGTGTCAGCATACGATGCGCTGTAAATGCTCGCCAGCGCCATTGACATGGCCTACCAACAGAAGCGGGCATGGGAGCATGGCACGGCCGGTATGGCCTTCTTGGGCATCGTGGTTCGGGAAGCTGCGCCGGTGATGAAGTGCAAGCTCGATGCCGCCATGCGGACGGCGGCAGCATATAAGAGCCAGCACGAAGCGGAAGATTCGCATAAACGATGCAGCTTGATTAACGGTTTTGGAACGATACCAGAATAGTAATTGACCTTTTTCATTAGCATCTCTTTTAGAGACGTCTCTGGATGGCATTTCTACGGATCCTGACTTACACGTTGCTAGCGTGGAGCTTGTTGCTAAA
The DNA here is from genome assembly GCA_029218145.1 of Aphanocladium album. NCBI lineage: Eukaryota > Fungi > Ascomycota > Sordariomycetes > Hypocreales > Aphanocladium > Aphanocladium album. The sequence goes on from JARDXD010000496.1 coordinate 7,616, forward strand.
AATGGGACGGACCCTTGCCTAGCCACGCGCCTCGCGCGACCACGTCGACATTCATGACTGCTGTCTGTAAACCTCGCTTTATGCGTGCTTCTCACTGCAAGTCAATTTGTCACACGAGAATCTGAATAGATTAATCCCGCCTGACAGCATCGTGTACCACTTGCAGTCCTTTACTTGCACCCACCACGAGCCTCGCACCGCCGTCTGCCCCTCACCGACTTCACCCCGCCAATCCGCCAATTCACCAACGACGCACACAGTAAAAGATGGGCGAAAACATCGATGCAGAGGTCGTACCCGACAAACCGGCCTTTAACCTCACAGATTACGATAAGTGGATCCTGAAGCAGACGGACGACACGTTCCAGAAGCATGATTGGGAGGACCTGCGGCGCATTATTGGTGAGCATTCCCGGCAGGAGACAAGGTGCCTTTTGGCGTGGCATTGAAAAGCGGAGAGTGGGAGTGGCGACAGCTAACAAGTTGCCTCATGATTGGGCAAATTACAGAATCAAATAAGCTGGAAGATTTCAAGCGCACGCCGACGGAGCTGCGCAAGTATCTCGAATGGACAGCGGGCGTCAAGGAAGAGTACGGCTCCATCACCAACTACCTGATGAAGAACCGGCTGCCATCCGCCTGGGGCGAGCCGCCGTTCACGCCCGAGTCGGCGGTACCGCTGGCGGCGGCCTCAGACTACAAGATCCTGCTCAACGACTGGCCGTACGCGCTGGAGCCCGGCATCACGCACGTCATCGTGTGGACGCGCACCCGGATCCCGGCCGACGACGATAAAGGCGACATGCTTCCGGAGAGCAGGCGGCTGATTGGTGACTTTGTCAAGCGCACCTTCGTCGACGAGCTGGGGCCCGGAGGCGAGGACAGAGTGCTCTGGTTCAAGAACTGGGTCGCGTTGCAGAGCGTGCGCGCGCTGGAGCACTTCCATGTGCTGGTCAAGGATGTTGATCACGATACGCTGGAGAAGTGGACGGGCGAGCGACCCAAGGCCAAGAGACCCTGGGAGGAGTAAGAAAGAGAAGAATGCATAGAATGTATATAGATTTACCATGCTTTTGTTAATATACAATAGACCTGTCTCAGTCTGCCCCGGTACATCATAATCCTATGCCGCGCGACGCTGTCTGCGGTTACCCTGGGGAGCAGCGCCGCCAGCGGCAGCTTCGCCCTGTAGGCCCTGCATCTGCGCGAGCTGCGAGCGGCCAAAGCCCAGCAGGCCTGAGGCCATGTAGAGGCCGTACGCGGGGACGACGGCCCAGAGCCACCAGCCCCAGCTGCCAAAGAGCATGGCGAGGACGGCCGACGCCCACGTCACCCAGATGACGTCAAACATGTACTCGGTGAGGCCGGCGGCGGCCATGTCCTCGCCCGACGACTTGAGCGTCCTGGTGGCGTCGTCGTAGCGCGGGCGGCCGGAGCGCTCGAGGACGTACTCGCAGACGAGGGCGGGCGCGGATAGGCAGCCGTAGAGGACGAGCGAGCGAGGGCGCCAGAGGAAGTGGGAGGCGAGGAAGAGCAGGTTGACAATGGCGGAGCCGACGTGCAGGTTGTTGAGGGCGGCCGTGTTGGCCTTGGCGCGGTCCTTTTTGGCCTTTTGCGCCATTGTGCTGTAGTGTGTGTGTGTGTGTGTGTGTGTGTGTGTGCGTGCGTGGATGGGTGGTTATTGGGAAACGAAACGACGTGGGATGTTGCCAGATGGTCGTGTGGATAGCTTCAATTCGATTTGGTGTGCAGTATTCTCGTTAGCGAGGAATGGTGGCTGAATATTTCTTCGTCGCCAAGGAAAATATGTGGTGGTTTTTATCAAGGCGACTGATTACGGCAACTCCACAGCACAAGATTCGAATGCGCTTCTGAGTGACGAGGTGAAGTTGCTGCAAGCATCGACGTCCAACAAGACAAAATGTGTGGTGTCAAGGTGGACAGAATGGCTGGGATGGAGGTTTAGTGGGGCTGACGGGTCGCAGCGAAAGAAACAGCGCCGGACAGAGGTACCAGCCCCCCAAAGCACCTAAATGGGCCACCAAACCCTCCTACGACCACACTCGGACTTCCACTGCAACCCCTGTGGCGGCCCTTGCAGCCACTGTCCCACACCTTGCCCCCTCCTGTGTGGCGCTAGCTCCCGCTGTTGCTGGGCACAACCAGCCCGCTGCGTCGTTGTCCAATCAAGCTCCAGGCTCTCGCAAAACACGGGCGCGCAGCCGCCAACACCAGTCCTTCCTGGATGCTCTCATCTGACTCTCCCGTTGCGTTTCCTCGTCCGCTGCCAGAAACAGCACCTTTGCTGGTCTTAACTCTGCTTCCCGCCCACACGTCTAGCTATCATGATGCACATGTTTCTTTAACGAGTGCATCGTCCCGTTTTCTCCTCCTCCGAAGCAGCTCCGTTGTGAATTTCCTCGTTCTTTCTTCGCCCGCGGGTCCTCTTGTTTGCTCCGCTGTTTTTGTTCGCGTGCACTTCACGACTGACGATAACCGCCCTTTTTCCCATTCCCGACAAAACCTTGCCCCGAGCAAAGCGCGCGCCGCTACCACCACGTGCCGATTTTCTTTTGTCAATATTCGAGAAATACCCATCGTTTTTAATTTTCCGACGCTGGCGGTCCCTGTCTCGGCGCTTTGTCCCTCGATCTCGTAACCCAAGGTCGTGTTATTTTGCTACCATCGCCTCGTCGCCCCGCATACGGTACCGAGACAACAACGCTGCACGCCTGCGTACGGACCTTGGTGCGCTGTCCGATACTCTTTGCGCGATCAAGAGGCAGAAGCCAAAGTATTGTTAGCCCCGGCTGAATCGATTCTCCTCGAGCACGCGCCGCAGTCTGCTGCCGCTTGTGCTGCGTCCGTCGAACCTTATCACACCCGCCTGATCTTGCCTTGCAGCTCCCTCCATGGCCCGGGCACGACGATAAACCAAACTTGACATTAGAATCGAGGCGATTTGTGCTCCTCCTTCAGACGATAGACCTCTGAAATGGCGCCAAGTCCCACGGCCGTATCCGGCCTGCTGCGCCAGGTCATACAGTATCATCTCGACAATGCCTCATACGACAACGCGCTCTTTTTTGCCGAACGATTCGTGGCCCAAGATCCGCGCTCCAGCGATGCCACCCACCTTCATGCTCTCTGCCACCTGCGGCTGGGAGACTACCGCTCTGCCTACGACGTCGGCAAGCCCATGGGATATCGCGGGACCAATCTGGGATGCGCCTGGGTATTTGCGCAGGCTTGCTTAGCTTTGGAGCGTTTCAAAGATGGCATCACAGCTCTTGAGAAATCAAAGATTCTGTGGTCCTCCAAAGGCAGCTTGGGAAAGAACGGAGCTCTGCTGCGCGCAGGTGGTTCGCCCGATGCTGCCGCCGTGCTATGCTTGCTCGGCAAGCTATATCGCGGCTACGACGACAAAAAGAAAGCTGCAGGTGCTTTCGAGGAAGCACTCAAGCTAAACCCATTTCAATGGGATGCGTTTACCGCGCTCTGCGACATGGGTGTTAATGTGCGCGTACCCAACATCTTCCGATCTTCCGACTTGCTTGCCCGCAGCTTCGATCCCGAATCAGCGATCGCTACTAAAACGCCGGCCTCCGTAGCCAACTCCAACTCCCTCGAAATGGCACCTAAAAAGTCGACTTTGCGCAGTCTCGCCTCCGATTTGGGCTCTGATCCGTTCAACGTTGGCTTCTCCCTGTCCGAAGCAACGAGTCCCCTCGCCGACGTCTTTTCGGAATCGACAGATGGCGACCTGATGACCAAGATCCAGAGCGCGCGGATGCGGCTTGGAACCTCGAACAGTAACCTGTCTCTATTCGACGGACACGAAACACCGCCTGGACCAGCTGCTGGAGACGCACCGAGTAGGATGGTCGGCGGACAAGACCCTCCTCAAGCACCACCTCGACGAGTACGACAAGCTCAAGGCTTCGATGCCGGTCTAGAAGCTCCACCGCGGATGAACTATCGACTCAGCGCTAAAAGAAGCACACGATCGGAAGACCGGGATGTGCAGCAGGCTGTAGAACCCATACCGGATGTTCCTGTTGCCGCTGTTGGTACTCGAGCCGCAGCAATGGCGACGGCGGATAGAAAACGAACCCTGTCCGGCCATCCCGTCTCACGCACAGCTAATATCGACGATGCTGGCACGAGAAGAAGCGCGCGACTTACTACCTTTAAGCCGTCGTCGAGGGCTAATTCTGGCGCCGCTACCATTGGAGCATCTGCAGGCCGCGAATTGAAAAAGGCCCGGCCTCCCATCTCACGGATAGTGCGACCTGGCTCCAGTGGTGCCAATGTTGGTCGTGTAGTCAGCGGCAATCGAAAACCGATTGATGATCACGCCGACATTGACCATGGCGAGGCTTCACGCGTCCGTGAGCCCGCAACTTCGACACAAACTACTACACAGCCGCCTCTTGCGCCTAAGCAGGCTGATGATGGAGCGAAAATGGAAGAGGCCGTTCGATGGATAATGGATGTGATGAAGAAGTTGGGCAACGGCTACTACTTTTTATCGAGATTCCAGTGCCAGGAAGCACTGCAAGCTCTAAGTTCTTTGCCGCCTGCCCACCAAGGTACCCCCTGGGTGCTTGCGCAGATGGGCCGGGCGCATTACGAGCAAGCTTCGCATGCAGAAGCCGAAAAGTTCTTCCGACGGATGCGTGTACAGGCGCCTTCAAGACTCCAAGACATGGAGGTGTACTCGACTATTTTGTGGCACCTCAAACGAGAGACAGATTTGTCCTTCCTGGCCCATGAGCTCGTCGATTCAGCCTGGCATTCACCGCAGGCATGGTGTGCGCTAGGAAATGCTTGGTCCTTGGCCAAGGACCCCGAACAAGCTTTGAAGTGCTTCAAGAGAGCGACACAGCTTGACCCCAAGTTTGCCTACGCATTTACACTGCAAGGCCACGAACACGTCACCAACGAAGAATACGAACAGGCGCTGACTGCCTATCGACAAGCCATCTCTGCCGACAAGCGCCACTACAATGCATACTACGGTATTGGTCGAGTGCAGGAACGCCTGGGTGACTATGAAAAGGCATTGACGCACTTCCAAGCAGCGCAATCTATCAACCCCAACAATGCGGTGCTCGTCTCCTGGATAGGCACTGTATTGGAGAGGCAAAAACAAATCATGCCTGCGCTGAAGGCATACACCAAGGCCGTGGAGCTTGCCCCCAGAGCGGCCTTGACAAGATACAAGAAAGCACACGCCCTTTTGGCAATTGGTCAGATTGAGGAGGCCGAGAAGGAATTGGTCATTCTCAAAGACCTCGCACCGAACGAGGGGCATGTCCATTTTCTGCTCGGAACATTGTATAGAAGCATGAACGAGCGGCAACTGGCAGTTCGCCACTTTACCATTGCATTAGCGTTGGATCCAAAGGTAAGATATCGCCACAATTTGATTCTCAGGCTTGATGACTGACTCGTTGCATAGGCTGGACCGATGATTAAGGAAGCAATTGAACGCTTTGAAGATGATTTGCCCATGGATGACTCTATAATGACATGACGTCAAGAGACATGAGTTGCATTTGACATTTTCTGTACGATGGCAGATACCCCTGTTTTCATATTCGCAAGCGCTACATATTGTGGACCGAATGGTCATGGTTTGAACCATGGCTGGTTGGAGTAGAGGAGAGAAAAGTACAACAGTGTGTGAAGACACTGGATAATGATCTGTGGACGACATCATAGCACGTTTGCATTGGTTTTTACTACCTGGGCGTTTAATTGGGAAGGCATTATCTTTACTGTGCAACATTGGAAGGGCACCGAGATGGGCGCTGGGACTTTTGGAACCTTTATCTGCTACGTTTTTTTTGAATGGTTTTTTTTTCTCTTGGAGAGCGTTGCGTTTGGCGGAAGGACATGGACCGGAGGAGTTGAATCAACACTGGATATCCTAAAGGTTTCGGAAGGGCTCATCGCGAAGGAGGCACAGGCACGCGCTCGGCCGCCTTTTTTGTATTATTTGTCAATATTGACTTGCATTGCGTGTACAGAACTGTGTACATGGGTCCATCCGCGGTAAATGTGATTGTAGACTGTAGTGGATTATACATTGACGATACATTTGGTCTAAAATTCCAGTGCAGGCAGAAAGGCGGAGTGGCAATGGCCCAAACGTTTTGCGAAACGGAGGATGAACTGCAGGGACGGTAACGCGTAGGCAGGGGCACCGTTTCCGCCTTTCTGCCTGCAGGCATATCAGGCACGAAAAGGCAACTTGAGAGTTACCTGCCACAAGCAAGGCAAAATACAAACCAGGTATCCACTGCTGCCTAGAGGATCTGACCAATGAAAAAAATCGGCACGTTGGAAAATGCAAAACCACATACAATTGCCATTGTTCGAGGGGCATGTACCTGGTGATCTGAGGTACAAGTGTTTACACGCCCGTCCCTGATTAGGTCTAGCGTATTGTGTGCACCATTTTCTGGGTTTGGCAGCTCCACATGTTAACGTGTTTTTTTTGTTTTTTTTGGGCCACGCTTTACTATGTTATGCGCTTGGGAGCCAGAAAAAAAATAGTGCCAGAAAAAAAGGCTACCACACTCTGCCCGGCTGATGCGATCCTCCCCCCTCTCAGCTGGCTGATTGCGCACGCTTATTTATGAATCCAAGTCCCCTTCCCACGCCCCCCCGCATCCTAGTCTTTCCTCTTTCATACACTCTCCCCTGCGCTACATCTGCAACTGCACGCCTCTTTTTGTGTCAACACAAAACCACTTAAACACACACACTTTACAACCTCTAATCCATCAACATGACTGGACGTAAGTATTTATTCCTTTATTCTTCTGATGACCTCGATCCGGGTTTGATGCATCATGGCGCGCGGCCTTTGGAACCATCTCGGCTGGTCCGGGGCCGGGGTTAAATGACGCGTTTCCCATCAAGTGCTCAACGCGTCTCGACATCATCACAACACACCTCATGCAGCTTCAAGATGGCTAACCGTTCTTCTCAACAGGTGGCAAGGGCGGCAAGGGTCTCGGCAAGGGCGGCGCCAAGCGTCACCGCAAGATTCTCCGTGACAACATTCAGGGCATCACCAAGCCCGCTATTCGTCGTCTCGCTCGTCGTGGCGGTGTCAAGCGTATCTCGGCCATGATTTACGAGGAGACCCGCAACGTGCTCAAGACCTTCCTCGAGGGCGTCATTCGCGATGCCGTCACCTACACCGAGCACGCTAAGCGCAAGACCGTCACCTCTCTGGACGTCGTCTACGCTCTGAAGCGCCAGGGCCGCACCCTGTACGGTTTCGGTGGTTAAATCATCGAGCACCTTGGGAGTGTTACGTTTTTGCTTTTTACAACGTTGCTTTATATCACGTCTTATTGGGAAGGGCCCGGTCCATTATGAGGATATGCTGACCTTGGGGATTCTCGTTGTACTTTTCTGTGGATTTTTTAAATGGCGTTTGAGAATGGATCATGGCAAACAATTATCGGGTCACGATAGATGGCTCCCTCAATGAAACTACAATACCAACACTGCGTATCCCAAATCATTGAAGAATGTGATGTGTATTTCGTAAGGCCATAACGTAAACAAAAGCCTCTGTGGGAGACTGAAAAATCTGCTGCCATTGCGCCGCTCGTTGTTCTCGCCCATACCGTTGGTACGCCCGCGCTCTGCTTCTCCTTCGCCCCCTGCCCTCCCTCTTTCCTTTGCGATGAGATTATAGATATTTTCGTCCCGCCGCCGCCACGCGCGCCCGAAACACCGGGCTGCGCACCTCCATGTTTTGCTTGTAGAACGGGTTCATGATGGCCTTGACCCAGTTCTCGTAGACCTCTGCAAAGAACAGCTTGATGGCCTCCTCGGTCGCGGGGCTCGTCGGGTTGGCGCCAATCGCCGTCGACAAGCGCGAGGACCCCGACTGGTTGGGCGCGGGCGGCTGGTGCAGCAGCAGAAACTTGGCGCCGGCGCCGGTGACGAAGCACGATATGTAGTTGTTGAAGAACTTGTCGATGCACTTGAGGTACCTGAAGAAGAAAAGGGCGTCAGTCAGCATGCAGGAGGAGGGGGATTCGGAAGCTGAGGGTAGCAAAGCTGCGGTGCGGCAAGGGTAGGCATTCGCCGGCGCTCCTGCTTCGCGGAGGAGAACAACTCACATCTGTCCTTGTGACCACTGCACTTCTTCGACGACATCCAGACTCGAGTGCAGGATAATCTGGTTCAAGTGTCGCACCTGGTCGGTGAAGCGCGACTGGCCATCGCCGCCTTGCTTGGACGTCCCGAATTCGTACTCGAACAGCGGGTTGTCCTGCGTGCCAACAATGGCAAAGTAGTAGCTCATGATGTCGCCTGCCTCATCTGCAGCAGCCAAGGTCTGAAATATTCCAACAAATCACTTTTTGGCCACGGATTATCTGCTTTCACTCGGTCGCTGTCTGTGGCAGTTGGAGCTCTCCAAGGTGGGCTGTCCCTGGAGTAGCCTCACCAGGCACTGTGGCCCACCTCGCCGCTGCGCTGCGCCAGCCAGCCAATTATGTCGCTCCACTTTTCCATCAGTCCTCCATCTTGGCCTCGCCAGGAGAAAACCGGCGATAGCTCAAAAAGTTTCCAATTGAGCAGCCCAAGCACCTCACGACAACACACACACACCCACGTCGCCATGTTTGGTCCGTTTCGCATCACAAACCCCTTGTCGGGCGGCCTACTATGGAAGGTCCCCTGGCGCCTGTCCAAGTTCCAGAAGCGCCGCCACCGCCTGCGCCTCCGCGCCGTCGACAGCGTCGTGGCCACGCTCGACACGGCGCTCGCCAAGCAGGGCCAGACGCTCGAGGCTGTCGAGCGCTGGAAGGCCGAGATGCCCAAGGAGGAGGAGATGCTGCCTAAAGACAAGTATACCATCTTTGACCGCAAGGCCAAGAAGTTTCGCAAGGGCATTCACAGTAAGTTTTTTTTTGTGGTCACACGACGGCGTTGGAGGGCTGACCAGATTTCACTCCAGAGCTCCCCAAGTGGACAAGAGTTTCGCAAAGAATCAACCCTCCTGGTTACTAAAACGACCATTGCCACGGCAAAATATCGATTCGAATTTACGATGTGATGGCGGGAGGGGAGAAACATGTTTGGGCCGCGGCCGACACATCCTGTACAACAACAACAACAACAACAAGACTCATTTACCTACCACTGTTCGTGTTTTATCACTACAGAAATGGGCGATTTTCTGGGGCTATGTAAAATGCCAGAAGAGGGCTGTACGATTGACAACAGCATGGTACAAATTAGATAAAGCAAGGCGCATAATTTGATTTTTGAATAACTCTCATATATCTGGGCCTGTTTCCGTAAAACTCATGGTATACATTTAGAAAAAACACACTCCAACTTGATTCCTCCCAACACGGCTGCTCTCTACCTGTATTTATCCTCGTCATCGTCACGCTCGTCGCCCTGCAACGCCCTGCCCACGCCGCCGCGGCCTTCGTCAAAGTCCTCGCGGTACTCGTCGCGCACCTGGCCGCCCGACTTGCCGCGGCCGTACTGGCGGCCCTCTTCGAAACCGGGATCCAGGTCGGTGCGAATGACGCGCTCGTCGAGCTTCGTGCCACCAATGTACTTCATGCAGTCGAGCGCGTCCTGGTGGGTGTAGTACTCGACGAAGCAGAAGCCGCAGGGCGTCTTGTTGAAGCGGTCGAGGCCCATGACCAGGCGCTTGATCTCGCCGCATTTCGAAAAGAGCTCGTAGACCTGCTCCTCGGTTGTGTAGAATGAGCTGTGAGGCAAGGTTAGCATACTTGTGCAGGGTTAGAGACGTTCAATTGGGGGCGACGTTACAGGTTGCCGACGTAGAGGGTCGTGGCGTCGGCGAGAGGATCGACTTGGGGCTCTGCTTCCTCCTGTCTGTCATCGTCGCGGTCGCGTCTGCGTCGGTTCTGCTGAGATATGTTAGCACGATTTTCGGTCCTCATCCACGCCCATCATTGGCAGTCCTTACCTTGTTGTTGTAATATGCGCTGGGGCGGTCCAGTCTGTCGACCGTCGAGCGAACTGGTGGAGGAGCCATGACGAGGTTGCTATCGAGTGCGTCGCGCAGAGAAGCTGCGAATCCTTGAGTATCGCGGAGATCTGAAAGACTGATTTTCGATATTTGTAGTGGTCGTGCCCTCTGGCTGCGCTGCAGCTCTTGTCGCAAACTTTGGATATAGAAGGATGCCCTCGAGGAACAAAAGGCTGAAGCTCTTGCAGCACACAGTGGAGACCTGCCGCCTGGCCGCCCAGCGACAACGCGCTAACGAAAATCGCAGGAGAGTACAGGTAGAGAACGCAGTCCCCAGCCCTTCCACCTTAGAGTTGCACGACTGTGTTTTTTTCTTCTTGCACAAACAACAACTTTCGCGCTTGCTTGGGGGAAACGCAGGCTCTGAGGCTGGGAACTGTCTAACCCTTTTCTCCTTCAGCTGCTGTTCCTACAATTTTCTTGCAGGGCTTTCCCAGACAAAATCGAGAGGATGCCCAAGGTCACAAGCTACTCGGCAGCTTGGCTGGCGAAAAATGCCCCCGGCCATCAGCTCTTCGAACCCTCCGCCGAGGTCGCCCGCTCGCGAGCGCTCACTTCGCCGTATGCCAGCAAGAAAAAGACCTTGCTAGGCCCGAGACGAACGATTGCGCGACGCGGCACAGAGGTCTTTGTCGCTGTGGGAAAGGAAATCCGATGGGGGGACCTGGCCTACATCAAAGAAGAATGGTCGACCAACCACAGGGAGCGTCGCGGCTCCAGCACTCGCATCAAACGCGAAGACTCTACCGTGAATATGGATGAGATCCCGGACATTGAAGCAGCCGGAGGACTGAGGGTAAGTGACACCGTCAAAGACAGCTGTTTATAGCTGGTCGCTAACGAGTAGGGTAAAGACAATCAAGGTCCCAGTCGCAGACGATATTCGACAGCTCATCATCTCGCCAAACACGAATCTCCTCGCCATCCTTACCACACACACTGTCCACATCTGCGCCATACCCGACTCATCCCACCTGACAAGTGAAGATACTGCCCCGCTGAAGCCCAAGATCTTTACTCTTGGTCCGACCACCCATGTTACGTCGCGCTCCCCCATCATGTCGGCGGTCTGGCATCCGCTGGGCGTCAATGGCTGCTGCATTGTCACTGTGACTGCTGACGCCATCGTCCGAGTCTGGGAACTGTCTACCGGTGACCGTTGGTCGTTTGATACCCCTACCACATCTATCGACCTGAAGAAGCTGGCGGACGGTACAACGCTGGATCAGGACTTCTCTGCTTCGACGTCAGCCACCAATAAAGCCTTCTCGCCCGACTCATTTGAGATGGAGGTTGCGGCAGCAAGCTTCGCGAGCAAAGGAACTGGAGGCTGGAACCCCATGACCCTGTGGGTGGCTATGCGCGAAGGAGATGTCTACGCTCTCTGCCCGCTGCTGCCACAGCGATGGGCGCCTCCTCCCACCCTCATTCCCTCGCTTTCAGTGTCTATTGTGGCCACTGTTGGCAGCATTGAGGACGATGCTTCTGTGGACGAAAACGAAAAGCTTCTGGCGCAGCAACAACTACAGTGGATGGGCGATCTGGACTCTCAAGAGCCACAGATTGTCGATAGCACCACTCTGGGAGAGCCTCCGATTGAGGTTTATACACGACCTTCCCGTCCGGGCGTTACACCTCGACTTCAAGGCCCGTTTGACCTGGTCTCTGACCCTGAGACCGGTGATGAACTGGACACATCCATTACTGACATCGTGGTCATTGGCAAGAAGACAGAAACCGACGATTTAATGTTGGGTGAAGATGACGACTACGAGCTTGACCTTGACACCGGCGATCAAGAAGGTCTCTCACTAGCGGTCATTTGCCTGCTTTCTACCAGCGGTCAAGTTCGAGTCTACCTGGATATGGACGGCGTCCAAGCACAGTGGCTCCCGCCAAAGAATAAACCCAAGAACAACAAGGTGTTTGGAGAGGTTAAGACCCCGTCACTGCTTGCCTTCCAAGCCATCGACACAATGACCCCCGTCGAAGTGACAGAAGAGAGCTGGCCTGTCTTTAGCGCCGATGCCATGTCGCGATACAACTTTTTCGTCACCCACCACGCTGGCATCACATTCATCTCTCTCGCCTCGTGGATTTTCCGCCTAGAAGGAGAACTGTCAGGGGAATTTGAAGCGGGTACAGACTTTAGAATTGGGCTGCTCGTCAACTCTCAATCTAGCAGAGAAAGAGTTTATGCGCAACCTGCGGCAGACGCTGCGGTGCCTCTCACGGGATGTGTCGTACTGAGAGATCCTGATGTGGGCTACTTTTTGCTTTCGGCTACCCCATACGAGCCCATTGCCGTGACCTTTGACAGCCCTGAGATGGATGCCGTTCCTATTCGCCGGGAAGTCAGCCCCGAGCGCGAGCGTGAGGCAAGCATGGCTCCTCTCGACTTTTACGAGCCTCGTCCAGTTTATAACCCGCCGCATGTGTTTGATCAGGGGTCATCACTGCCGATACTTCTGGAGCGACTGCGCACGTCACGTCACAAGACTGTCGTTACCCAAGAGATCAAACTTAGCCCATTGACTCTGCAGATTTTTACCGACGCTCACAAGATCCTAAGTGATGAGACCTACAAGCTTGGCGTGTCTGCCGCAGAGGTTTTCAGACGGTGCGAGCTCCTGCAAAACGAGATGAAGCAGCAAGTTTCCAAAGCCAACGAGGTCAAGGGCAAGATTGACACTATCAACGGTGTCGATCGGGAGGAGGAAGCTGACAATTACATGTACGAGCGTCGCATTTCAGAAGCGCAGGAGCGTCAAGAGTCGATTGCCAAACGTGTGGAAAATCTGCGCAAGATTGTCGGTAAGGCCACGACGCGTGATCTGAGCAACAAGGAGCGCGCATTCATGGAGGAAGTCCGCACGCTGAATGCCAGTGTGTCGGGCCCTGCTAACTCTGAGGAGGAGCGCGCGATCCAGTCGCGAGCCAAGGAGCTGTGGAAGCGCCTGGACAACGTCAAGAAGCTCCAGGCAGAGCTCGCAGCCGACGTGGAGGCTCTTAAGAAGAGCGGGCAGATGGAGACGCCGTCAACACCAGAGCTACGCATTCCGCAGGACATTCGCCGTAGCAAGATGCAGCAGGTGCAAGGGCTGCTGTCGCGTGAGACGGCTCTAGTGGAGGCGGTGACGTCGCGTTTGGAGAGACTGCAGGCGACTATGTAAAAATTAACAGAGAAAGAACATGATTCAGATTTTGGTTTATAGCGACGACTCCCGTTGTTCAGGAGGATGTGTATCTTGTGGAATAATGAAATCGGGACAATGGTATACTTCTATCTAGGAACAGCAAATGCATTTACACGACTTTACCATACAATGCTGTGATTATTATGAACGTAACAGCTTCTCGCGCTGTTTGGTATTGATTACTCCTTTTTGGCAGCAAGCTGCGCATCCCTCTGCAACACGATGGCGCTGGTAATATGTGACCAGCTGTCGTAGAGCAGGCCTAGCGGCACGAAGAACCAGGGTGCGTTGAAGCCCACGTAGTAGACCCAGTAGTACAAGAACTCTGGCCGGCTGTACGAGATGCCGCTGAAGCGGTAGTCGACCCAATTAGTGCTGTAGTAGAGAAGGACGCCGTACAGGTGCGCCATGCAGATGAGGATCTGGAGGAAGTGGCGGCTGGGCGAGTCGAAGATGATGGCGAGGGTGGTGAAGAGGGATAACGGGCCCCAAGCAAACTGAATCTCTCCTGTTGGCATTGATAGCGCATGAGATGAGGGGACAGGGGGGAACGTACGACGGTAATGGTCTCAATGCAAAGAGTAAAGAGGTCGCCGGTGAGATACCGAGAGTCGGAGAGGGCGTACTCTTTCCATAGCATGGCAAACAGCGTATGCTGGCTGACCAGTTCTCCTCTGAAATAGACGAAATATCCTACCAATCATCAGTGTCGAAATTCTAAACAGGGCTGTGGATTTCGGCTACCTTCAAAGCAGAGGTGGAGGAACGCGCCTATTCGTGGACATATTAGCAGCCATTCCTTGGCGTTCCGCTAACGATAAAATGAAATAAAATAAACTAAAAACAGGAGGGGTGTATGGACGAACAGAGCGCAAACCAGGCAGCGGCGAAACAGTCCAACGACCGCAGGACCGGCTGTCGTCGCGAGGCTACAGTGTAGGCGACGAGGACGACGGCTCCAGTGATGCCGCCAAAGAGCGCCAGCACAATGGGCAACGCCACCGCGTTGGGCTCGTAGCTGGGCAAGTCAGCGTCGAGCGGGTAGTATGGGTGCGAGGCCATCTGTGTTTGTATGTACGGTTGGTGTGTTGAAATGCAGCGTCAGGCTGGCCTCGTGGCTGCAGGGGACAACAAACTGGGCTGGTTGTCCTCAGAGCCTACACTAGCGATGCAGGGTGAGCTGAACGGTTACTAATTAGGGGCGGGCTGGTAACTACCAGGGGCGATCAAAATCAGGTGGACGGGTGGTGGTGTAGGCGTGGAGGCGTGGACCGCGATCCATCAGAAAACATGGCATTACGGCTCTGGGCGCCAAAACTCGACTATAACGGGGGAAATCGTTAATTATTAAGGGGCATGGCAAGTTTCGAGGCTCTAACTAGGACTTGATCTGCGATTCCAGCTAGACAGCCGGGCGGAACAATAAGTCTGTTCTCGTATGTGACATTCACTCTACCTCTGTACTTGTAGGAGACTGCGCTTTTGAAAAATTCACTGATGAATGCTACCGAATTTTTGGTGATTCTTAACTTCACTCCCTACCCTAAAGCCAATTCGCGTTCTGTATGTTGCCAGTATGAGCGACCGTTTTTCTCAAGCCATGTAGTTGTTGCCGAAACCTGCCGTCACCCGCCTGCCGAGCTTCTCTATCGTGCTTGCGACTGCTGCAATTGGTCTTTTGCAACATGAAATGATTGGATACATTACGAAATGAATATAAATCATGATAGGGGCCAAGATTTGAAGCGATAACCCGCCACCGCAGCCACCGCAGCCACCGCAGCCTCGCCAAAAGTGTTTCATTGCATTTATTCAACCAATTCTCAGCCAGGTTTGTCAGAGAATATTACTAGCCATAAGAGGTAATAACTAACTAGTACAAATTACCTGTTTAGCCGCTCCGGTATCACTCTCTGAGTCCAGTGGCTGGTTTAAGTGACGGAGGTAGACGAGCAAGTCACTCATTCTCAATCGTAACGAGAGATCAAAGCATGCTTGCATAATAATCTACTGTTGCTCATAGATTAAATACGATATCAATAAAAAAAACATCTTATCGATCCAAGTCGGTCCTTGAACACCATGACAAATCCCCGCGGCTGCGCCCCTCGCCGACAAAACTCCAATAGTAACGCCAATTGTTTTGTACATAGAAGCCAATGCTCCCAAAAATTTATGCCACCTTTTTGCTTCCTTTCATTTGATCGACGCCTAGCCCTTCGAACTGTAGCTGCTCCCAGACACGTGCGAAGTCACGGAATGCAGTGCTTCCGCGTCGTCTTCGAACAAGTCTTCTGAATAGTTGCCTTGAGCGAGAAACATATTCATTGAGCCGCTGGACTGGTGCAGGGCGATGAGTGCTGCGAAGCGATCTGGTAGAATGCCCAGATCCGTGGCAAGTTGAGGGTCGGAGTGCAACATTTCAAGGTCCACCCCGATCCGATATAGTTGCTGCAGCTCGGCAATGAGACCGTTGGCTTTGCTGCTCAGCTTGCTAACGTAGTTGGAGAGCTCTGGGCCTGGGGTGGAATTGCCAGAGGGGTCGCCTGGCATGTGTAATTGGGAATTTTGGCTTGAGGAGCAGGTGAAGGGTGTCTGCGTGGGCATGTTCCAATGGCCTGGGATGCTTCCAGACGAAAATACGTTCATGTCAGCCAAACCAGCAATGCAGGGATCCATCATAGGATCGGCTGCCCAGCCTTGAGGGCTGATACCTGGGAATGGGTCGTCGCCTTCGGCGGAACCATCATTCTCCTGCTGTGCCTTCTGCTTCCGTTTTTCGCCTGAGCAGACATGTTAGTACCTTGTTGAAAATACGATGGAAATAGTGATACATACGATATCTGCGCTGGGCCAGCCGGTTCTGTGTTCTTCTCCGACTCTCATAATTTGTTGCCCAGACAATTTCAACGCCTTCCCTCAAGACCTGGCTTTCATCTGCCATTGTGCCAGGCAAGTAAAGATGAGAAGACTAGTCGTGATGTCGCAAAATGAAGCACTAGTGTGGTGGCCTGCCGTCGCTTGTGTCTTCCAAAACAGAAACCTGACCACCGAAAAGTTGAAATGGTTGCAGAAGTGCGCGAATGCGGAACTATATACAAAGGGAGACGATGAGTCTCCGAGGAGGCGGCCGGCAATGGCTAACTGAGGCGGGCCCTGCGCTAGGAAGCCGCACGTCGCTTGCGAAATGCGACGTCTATGTCGCCATAACATAATTGTTATTCCACACGTTGTACTCGGCCATTGCAGAAACGGTTCCTCTTGGCGCTAGCTTGTAACTGC
>JARDXD010001528.1:0-24133 GCA_029218145.1 Aphanocladium album
GTATATAACTAAATAACAGTTACTCTTTAGTAGATAGTAGTGGACTTAATGTCACTTTGGAAATATTGGACAGAAAACTATAGTTAACAGCCGAAAAACAACTCCTAAGAAGATCTCAACCGCTTTCATTTTAAAACTATAGTATGAAGCATATAGTGAGAAAAGAAAAATAAGACATATTAAATTTGCGAACATACTACAAGACAAGAACCCAGGCTCTATTGTGAACATTAGCATAAAAAGAAGACAAGCATTATTATAGCATTATTATACCAGAATTGGGGATATTGGGAGCAAAAAGAGAACGTCACCTGCAGGATTCGAACCTACGCACGCGAACGTAATGCCTTAGCAGGGCACCGCCTTAACCACTCGGCCAAAGTGACAATTTGTTGAAAGTCGGGGAATTATTTCTCATAATATAGTTAACGACCGTCTCTTCATGCTTCTCTTAAGGTGTCCAGCAACATTTGTAGTTCGTCACCCGCGACCCCATATCTAATAGTGGGAGATGCGGGAGCCAATGGCTAAAGAACGGGGTTACTTTACTGGAATGGCTTAGCCAAACGGAATATTTAGCATCAATGCCAGGCTACTTATTTATCTTTCGCTGTCTAGTTCGCCTAACAGTCAGTTTGACCAGTTGAGTAGCAACGAAAGCTAGCCCATCGCTGATTCAGCGGAAGAAGATCCCCCTTCTAAAGAAATCATGAGCCGCTTCTCGAACAAATGGCTATACTGGACTAACTCACGCTGAAAGTCATTATGTTGCGAACCTTGTCGTTCTGCATCTGTGAATCGGAACGTGTTCCGTCCCGGCGCTCTTCCAGCAACCCATAGCTAACTTTTCGCCGGCGAACAACTGTGAAAAACCAGTTGACAAAAAGCTCACCACAGAGACAAAAGAGCCCCAAGTGCACTACACTTCACGACTCAAACAAAAGAAACTAAAACTAGAAGCTTTACAGAATGAAACAGGGCACGATTCAAGGCAGTAGCGTGGAAGTTAGAGGCCATATCATGGCGCTCGAGTCATTGTCTCGACTGAGCGTGAATCATATTTGAGATAGATGTAAATCGACATATGTATGGATGGAAATGGAGATGTGGTCACTACTAGCAAACCTGAGTATGCATTATGCCTTGAGCTGAGACATTTGGCATCTCGTATCTAAGTCTGAGCTTTGCATGAGATTTATAAATCGATTCGATCACAAAAGGTCGTATATAGAGCTTCAAAAGATCAATTCGCATAGCGTACGTTACTGGTATTACTGAATTTTTATTATGTATAATTTATATCTGCTGGGAAATAATAATGTACCCGTTTACCAAGTCTTAGGTCCAAAAGTCTCGCCATCGGCCAAAGGTCGGATGATGGCAGTGCCTGTTTGGTCCATAGTGTTGAGGGCATCAACAGAGCCCCACCAAGGAGTCATCCCCGTACCCGTCAAGCTCAAGGCGAGGAAAATGAGAATGGTGCTCAGAGCCAGGCCGACATCAAGACCGGCAGAGGTGACATAGTTGAACTGCATCCACCAACCGCGGTACTTATTGCGAATGTACTTATTGAACAAGAAGCCAACCCATGCCCATGACAGGTAGTTGAGTGTTGTGGCCGGAGGAATCATACCGCTACCACCAAAGATGATGGGCCAGTTGATGAAGCGCACAATAGAGCGAGGGTTGCGACGCAGAATGACCCAAGTGATGACTGGACAGACGGCGCCGACGAGGAAGAACCAAAGCATGGAAGAATACAAAGCACCAATTCCAAACATGCGCTGGGCACCAATAACACCCCAAATGACAGAGGCGTTAAAGTAAACGGTGGCACCAGGGCAAGTGAAGTGGTTCTTCTGGTGAGGTTGGCAGATACCCTCAATAGCGCCAAGAGCCCAGTTTAGAACAGCGATTTGAACAATCGACGACCAGATCACGGCAATGGTCTGACCCATAAAGACAGTCTTGGGTGGAACTTTCATGTACATAGCCATCTTCATATCGCTCACGAAAGCAAGGCCTTGATACAAGGCGTTATATCCGTAAGCCTTGAAAAGCATGTTGGCGACAGGGCGGCCTTCTAGCATGTAACTCGCCATAAACTCGGTGAGGACGTTGAGACCGAGCTGCACATTGGTAGCACCTTGAATGATACCAGTGGGGAGGATAAAGAGCCATGCGATAATCATGGCGACGATGTAGCCCCAAGCAGGCATGTTGGTATCGTAGCCAAGAACCGTACCAAGGCCCATGCCAAAGATGGCAAGGAACAGAACTGCATACCACCAAAAAGGAACTGGGTCGTATTTGGAATACATTCTGGTGTGGATATCTTCGTCGTCCTTACCCATGGTGGTAAGACGAAGCCAAATCTCCTTGCCGTGGTTCAAAATGGTGTGAACAACCAGCGCGGAGATGGCAGCAAAAGAGACACCGTAGGCGAGCGAAAAAGTGGCGGACAGGAAGAGTGGCGAATAATCCTTGTACAACTGAAGGTCGAGCTGGTGGTCGGGAGTAAGAACACGGCTAACATTGTAGATGTTGCCGGTATTGTCGTAGCTCTCGGAATCACTGATGGGGAGGTAGAGACCGTAAAAAGTGTTGCTGAAGTGAATGCCGATGGCTGTGATTGTCATGAAAACGACAACGCCAACGGTGGTGTTGGCAATAGCGTGCCAGGGGAAGATAAGAGGCGAGGTGGTATAACCGCTGATCTGGGTCCAGTCAAAGGTAATGGGCACCAAGGAAACACCAGTCACGCCGCCGAAGAGCTGATTAACGACGGGGCTCTGGGGCTTGATCCATGTGATGAAGGCGAAGACGCTGAGGAATGGCGCGATAAAGCCAGGGAACCAATACCACACAAAAGATCCCAGACAAACATATGCGAACCACCTGTATCGGCCGATACTCCATCCGTTGGTCTTGGCGGGATCGGAGGGAGAGTGGTCGTGGAGAGCGTAGAAAAGCGACGTGTTGATCAGGTTGGTGGGCCAAATCATGGCAGCGGGCTCAATCAGGTAGCGACGGAACAATCCCGCCATACCGAAGCCGCACATGGAGATGGTGAAGGTGAGAAGAAGCTGGAAACCCCCTGTGAATACCAAATATTAGAGAACTGCAATTCCTGCCGACCCAATGTCTATATGACTTACATCCAAAATCCTGGTGATAAAACTGCTTCATGGCCAGGATGATATCGGTGCTGTAGGCAGAACCACCTCCGAAACTGACATTGGCCATGATGACGACCAGCGCATGCTCCTTCTTGTTCCAGGGACCGGGGTTGAAGTTGAACTTGAGACCCAAGAGGTTGAACTGGCGGTTGGGCATCACCATTGACCAGAGGAGACCAACAGGGTGGCAAAGCAGCTGGGCGACGTAGGTGGTGATGATGATGGACGGCGCGCGCATGCTAAACAGCATGTTCAGGCCGGAACCCAAGGTGGTGAAGAGCATGCCGATAACCCAGGCGCGAATTGTGTTGGCCGGGACATCCTCGTCGTAGTTGCGCACGGCGGCCCGAACTTCGGGATACGGCGAGTCCTCGAGGACGTGCTCGGCCTCCGCAATGACAGTCTTGGGGTCGGACGAGTGCAGAGCATCGGCGACCTCATCGAGGAACTCATCGGGCAGGTTGGGGTCATTGTGGTGGTGCTGCACCACCTTGCGCAGCTGATCCTGCGCCTCAAGCTGTGAGACATCGGCGACGGCTGGGCCCGAGGAGCTGCCGTCGCTGGAGTGCTTCTCTCCCATGCTAACTGCGATCGCGCGCACGCGCTTCTTCGCAGGAAAGGAAATGAGAAGAGAGTTTGCCAAGTGCGGTAGTTTGGTGCGACCCCTGGAGTTGCTGCACGTGTGCTTGTGTCACAACTCTTGCCACGATGTGGAGGTAGAAAGTAAGTAAGACCTGGGGAAGGGATTTGTTGCAGATCGCAGGAATGCAGATAATATATACTACTACGAGTTTAGTGAGCCCGCAGCAGCATGTGCTTGTTACATGACTACAGAAAACAGAACAAAAGAGCCTTTGCCACTCTCGGCTAGATAGACAGGGAGCATGGGGAACGCTAACAAGCAGACTGTGTTCCTGGAGTTATCTTTGACCCGAACTAACACACATGCTGATCCACCAGCATGACAAAAGAACCTTTGGAGAAGCTAACGGACGGAATTCCAACTCGTGCCCAAGGTTGCAACCAAGACGCACCAGCAGCAAAGCTCCCTAGAAGCCCCGGATCCTCGATAATCACACCAATTACAGGGTCCAATGCCCCCTTGTCGTGGGTAATACGCCCACTATTCACCCCATGCAGCATGGGGGCGGACGGATCGGAGGGAATGAGGCTGGGCTTGTGCTCTCTGGCTGGTCACCAAAGAGCGACCACGTCGGACCACTGCTAAAATCTTCTATCTACGGCAATACCGCGAAATGAAAGTGGTGTTGAGCCCCGACAACTTGGCAATTCTGCACCCGGGATTGGTGGCCACAACTAGCCGTGGCGTTTTTGCCCCATGCTGGGGGGGGGCTGGAAGTGCGTGTGGACGGCGCCGTTTCGGTGAAGGTGGACGGAACAGGCGGCACAAGCGCTGTAGAGGCAAAGGAACTTTTGGTCACCAAAACCCTGCAAGTTGGGGAATTGCAGCAACGCTAATATAGCACGCCCGAGATACTAATGCGCTTTGGGTTGCGTGACCCGCTGCGGCGTGCACCCATTGGGGCCTTGCTGATAAGCGTCCAACCGCTATTTTTGCAAACGGAATGTGACTAGGGAGAGAGCGTTCAGGCGAGGCTCTGAACATTGCTGAGCCTCTGGGGTAAGTTTTTTAAAGCAAGCTTCCACACAGATTGCCGCTGAGATCCTGCGGACTGACAGTGTATGCGGTGCTTCGGCTCCGTGTATGATCTACCTGGGCGTTTCGTCATGTAAAGACGGAAGCGAGCCAAAACGCCAAGAAAACCTTTGCGCTATCGTGCTTGCCGTGTCTCCGGCCTTGGCGACGAGCTGAAGCCTTTGCCACCTGCTAAAAGGGGGCGCGATGCGCACTTCAATGGCCAACGCCTCCGATGATGGCGCCGCCTGCTGTGAGCGTTACTGAGCTAGGCTCCGGGGCG
The DNA here is from genome assembly GCA_029218145.1 of Aphanocladium album. Classification (NCBI taxonomy): domain Eukaryota; kingdom Fungi; phylum Ascomycota; class Sordariomycetes; order Hypocreales; genus Aphanocladium; species Aphanocladium album. The sequence goes on from JARDXD010001528.1 coordinate 5,120, forward strand.
TGGACGCTATTCGCTTTATGCGGCTATGATTGGCAGCTGAAGCCCTGATGGAGGGTCACGAAGCAGCAAGTTCGCACTTCGTCCCCTCTACACCCATGCAGCGAAAACGCCGTTGCTGACTTACATTTCTGGGGACAACACGGCGTGCAGCCGAATGCAGCTTGCTTAAAAACCAGGCTGGCAAAAGTTCAAGTCATGGGTCACTGCACTGGGCACGTATCATAGCCGAATTAAACGAGAACCCGGCCCTTTTTCCATTGTCGGAAGCCCTCCGTCCGTTTTGCCCTGTTGACGCCCGGAGCCGACCTAGCTTGACACATTGTCCCTCTCTCAGCCCAGCTTGGTCGAATCCTTTGACCAAGAGCCCCTTTGCGAAGAACGAAATCGCTCCGGCGGATTTCGTCTTTCGGCTGAACGAGCACGCTCCGGAGCTGCCTCTGCGCCTTTGTCCGGGGCTTATTGACGCGGATGCAACAGGGCATTGTGACTTGGACTGGGCAAACTTTCACAGGGTGGAAACTGCCGCTGCCGTGGCCCGGCGTGGTATTTTAACATTGCCTCTTTCCTCGCTAGATAGTACTAGTTACTTACTTCTAGGTTTTGTCAATACAGCGACCCACACTCGTCAATCGGTGGCACATCAGCCCACGGTCTCCAGAACCTTTATAGCAGTAAGCTTAAAGTCGGCTTCGCACAAGGCACCAGTGTTGGCAAGCACCAAAGCCGACCTTCGATAATGCCAAAGTTGTAGGTATTTGTTCATATATATAAAGGCACTCTCTTTTAAAGTAGAGAGTAAGCCTAGTCGGTTAGGCTAGGCCACGTAGGTCATACAAGCGGCCGTTTGTCCAAGCCGACGGCGACTACGCATATCTCAACTTGGCCCCAAAAGGTGCAACACTCGACTCCCTCATTGTCGGCGTAGCGTCGGGCTGCATGCTATTACGTTTCAAGGAACGGAGGTGTGTTTTATTTCTATTGTGTGTGGTTTCGAAATTGTCCTTCGCCATGCCAAAGACATCGTCGTGGTTAAAGGACAGCGGTGCATTAATGAGATAGGCGAATCCAACCGTCGCAAATATTTTGTGCAGCCGCGCTGATAGACCAACCAGGTCGTCCTCGGTCGCACAGTCGCTCGAGAGCGGTGCGAGATCCACAACGAGTAGTGACGTGAATGAGGTCGTCATTTCACTTTTGCAGAATAATACACAGAGAGGCTACGATACAAGCGAATAACGGAGGGGCCGGAGAGCATAAGAAGCCTGGCACCAGCGGGAGGTCGCGCATTTTTATACAAGGCTCTGCAACATGCCCAGCTGTCTCACTTGTCACCCCACCATTGCATTTTTCGCGTGCGGGCGTAAGTAATTTCCGTCATCATGGCCAAGCAATAGCACAGACTCGCGTGGCCATATTCCAGACATGGAGAAGAGGATTCCCGAGCTTCGTTAGCTAGCGCAGTGTGGTGGCTTCATGACCATCATCATCGCCCAATACGATTTTCACTACCGGAAGTCAGCCATCCGCTCATGCGTCGCACATTGGGGATTTATGACTATTTAGATTGAAACTTGGTCTATGTCAGAGTTCAAGCGATTAATAACGCTTTTTCCGTTCTATCAGGAGCAAAATTGGTGACGTCGCGGCCGATGTCCGACAGGCAGCTCATTATCCACTTAGATTCAGACCGCTCACCGACTGTGGGAGGGTGCACTTTCTATTGTCTCTATGACTTGTGACAGAAGACCATTCCTCGCCTATCAAAATCGCTCATGCTCACAAGAATCTCATTGTTTGGCTCGGCTCATGCAGCCGGCCAGAGAAGTGAAAAAAAAAAAAAAACTGGCTTCGAAAGCTATGTCTGCGGTTGCCGTTTTGGATCCTGGAGCCGCGCAAGTTCCAGCATGAGTCTATAGACGTAAACTGCCATGTCTTCTTTTCGCATGGCCCTCTTATACCACCTCCGACCTTTGTCTGCCATTTCTTTTGCCTTCCTTTGACCCGAATCCGTCGAAGTGAGGTACATAACAAGCTCCGGAAGCTCCTCTAGACTCTGGCTCACGGGGACATAGTGCAGCCAGGGAATTAGGCGTTCATCATGCCATTCGCGGATAAGAGTCTGCTTCAATGGCAACGATTTAGAAGCCAAGAGTTTATAGTAGCGGCCGCTGATTCCGTTACCATCAAGATCGAATACCAGCTGCGACTTCAATGCGGCGTCCTTATCGGCCCACGCGCCGGGCGGGAAAAATCCTCGTTGTTCTCGACATTGGCGAGTAATGCACTGGAAGATGCGTGTAAACGCTACGTCGTAGAGCCTGCCATTCAAGAATGATGACGGTACACGCTCTACTGTGTCATCCTTCTCCTCGAGATAATAGTACTGCTCTCTGCCGAGATTTTGGGCGAACTGGACAAAACGTTGCCTATGATAGGATCGCCATCCGTCATCATGAGCGAAGGCACCCGATGTTGAGCCCGCCCAATACAGATTGTTCGTTTTTGCGTAAAAGTCTGGCTCAATATCAGAGTCATACACAAACTCTGCTTCAAGGTACGCCGGACTGGGCATCAAAATGTCACCCATTGTGGAGGGTGCTCCTGTGGAAAGAATGGGCACCATGGCTTCCGTAAGTCGGAAAGAAACCGGGCTAATGAAAAGGCCGTGTAGGTGCTCGTACTCTGGATGGCGACAGATATCCAGGGCCGTCGCCGCATCTTTGATGAATGGCAACGCATATGATTCTCGCTCGTCTTTTGTATGAGAATTCTCTACTTGATGAGCTGCGCACTCGCGTGTGATGTTTCCCCAAGTGGGTTGTCGGGACAGGTTGGTGACGCGTACTTCTGTCGTCTTTTCACTTGGAAGTAAGACTGTCGGTTCGTCGAGATGATTGACCAGAAACCGGACATCCGGCAGCTCAGCGCCAGCGAATTTGCCCACTGTTTCAAACAGATAGGAGATATGCCGGTCGTATGTGCGGTGTGGGTGCTCGCATCGCGCCCTCGTTTCCTTGTGATTGTATTGGCAGGACCAGATTTCACTGCCTTCGGCGACAAATGTGGCATCCATGATCCTCTGAAGCTCCACACCGCTGAGCTTCAGAAATGGCGCGATCTGTTTATGGATTATATCGAATTCGTCAATGATAGGGGAATGATTTGCAACTGCAAATTTGTACCAGCCGTCAAAACCAGGAGGAGGATCTATCTTATAGCGGCGACGGTATTCGGTCTGGGCTTCCTCGAGAGATTTGGACTGACGATGTAACAAGCCACTGAACTGCGCACTGGCTCCACGCATTAAAATGTCAACTGGATGCTCGCGATTGCCACCAAATGAATGCTGCACTGCGTTTTCGGCGCGCCTGATGGCAAATATGTTTGCGCAATATGGAATCAGGGTCACTAGCATGAACACCCAAAGTGAAGACCGTGATTTGACGCGACTGGGAAGGGCGGATATGACCTGACCGAGAGACAATCCTGAGAGCAAAATGTGCAGCAAAGGCCGGAAACCAGAGGATTGGAAGAACGGACTCTGCCCAGCCATGAGAGTGAATACTCCAATCGACGGAATGACGGTCCAAGACGTTTCATGTGTCTATTTTGAGGTTAGCAGGACGTTGGATATTCTCGAGCAGAACAGTGCTTACTAGTTGTATAGCAAAAAACCAAGTCAAACATTTAAACAAGGCAACAGCAAGGGTCCGCAAGAAGGACCCTGAGGTGAAGCCAAAAAGAAGAGTCTGAATAACGAGAACAACAGCAACACCGAAAAGAACGGCTCTGGACACTTGCTCGATATTTTCTTCAATCCGGACAGGCGAAACAATGACTGATTTTCGTCGCCTTTGAGGTAACAGTGTCATATAGGCAAGCGAAATGGATACAAGCGCCACGACTGCGTATATGAACTTTTCGAGATTCCACACGAGGAGATCTACAACTGCGACAGCAGCGATAACGCAGGCGGCCCCAAGAGAGGTAAAGACGGGTGACGCATGGCCCAGGCTGTTTCGCACTGCATCAACCGGATCTATCTGCATGTACCGTTGCGCCGCCAGCAGGATGGGGACTACTGCAGGCTGCAACCTTGTTAGCATTACCAAGGTGGACGTTGCATGTCACTGGCTGCTTACGTAGAACCGAGAAGTGCCATTTTCTGCATTACAAAAGGATGCCGCCGCGATGCCCGCCGCAAAGAGCGTGACGCCGAAACCGCTGCCCGATGCGACTGCAGTGCTGGCTGCGGCCGGGGGCGCAATCTCGCTGCGACTCCCTCTCTGCCCTGCCCTTACCAGGAAGGGCAACGCGAGCCAGGCCAGGGCCTCGGAGAGCAGTTCCGTCTGGCGAGTGTGCAGCCGCTGGGTGAGAAGCTCGCAGAGGAGCGTCGCGGCTGCAAACGCGACAGCATGGTCCCGACTCTTTACGTTCAGTTGAGCCATGGCCGGAAGATTGTGGGTTGCATTGCATCCATGGACAAGTCGATCGAGGGAGCGCGACCACCCGAGGCAGGGGCGTCAAGCACCAGTTTGCCGTGAGTCGTCGCGCTGTCATGTGACGAGCCTTACCGAGTCACCCCTGTCGATCCATTTAAGCTTCTTCACTACAGGCGCGTTGTTGCAGCGCATTTACAGGGGCGCTAGTGGCCGACTTCCGCTAAAGATGCACATTTTTAGCGCATCAGTCGCTATATCGCACTGCTAAATCAGCTACAATTGTGCTGATGAGCACGCTTTCGTCTTGCCCTTTGCTTATTGAAAGCGAGTCTACGGTACGCAGAGTAGGCATGGTTTAAGTCGATAGATGATGCGTAACAGTGCGTAGACATATATGTTCGCGTCACTTCCGAGCTTAAACCTGCCATTGACGATGGCACTAATGACAAGTGTGCTTTGACAAGGAGCACATAGTCTCATCAGTTGGCGATGGCAAATGACCAACTATTATGATCACATATTACAAGTAAGTCACAAGAGCTGTACTGTTTATTTATGGCCTCGAACGAGCCTGATCTTAGCACTGGTTTTCGGGACCGAAGCATAGCTCCGTTCGGGACCGGCTACCCTGCAACGCATCCGGACTGGCGACGTGTCGCAGCAAATTCACAGCCCAAAAAGATATAAAACGCTGTGTTATGCTCATAAAAGAGACTGAAGTAAAATTCGCAAATATTTTATTTTTTACGGTCATCTGTCTCCCCTTAGTCAATCGGGTTTCAATCAAGCGCACTTACACATACGCGGTCTATTCTGCGTACTATGTCCCAGCGAGTATTGATCGTGGGAGGCGGCCTCGCGGGTCTAGCGCTTGCTCAAGGTCTTAAAAGAACATCACCATCTATACCGTTTCGAATCTTTGAACGGGATTCTTCCGCAGCCTTCCGTGCCCAGGGCTACCGCATACGCATATCTGGGGCGGCCCTGAAGGCGCTTCTCCCCGCGTCAGTTTTTGCAATGTTCGAAGCAACGTCAAACAATTTGATCGAACCGGGACACGCCATCAATGCACTGACAGGAAATCCTAACCCCGAGGCATTCATGCCCGGTCCTCCACCCGGTGCAGCCCCCTACACCGCGAAGCCATACAATGTGGACCGCGCAGTGTTGCGCAATGTGCTTTTGCAAGGCCTGGAGGACGACATCTCCTATGACAAGAAATTCAAGTCATATGAGGTTATGGATGACAACAGCATCCAACTCAGCTTCGCGGACGGAACCGTGGAGCGCGGCACGCTGCTGGTCGGCGCAGATGGCGTACGTTCTGGGATCCGAAGACAGCTGCTGCCCGATTTTCCTCTGGTAGACACAGAAGGGCGATCTGTCTTTGGAAAAACAGACCTTACAGAAGAAATCATTGCAAAATTGCCAACAGAATATCTCAACGGAATGTGCCTCGCCAGCGTACCGGGGCCTACAGCAGAGAACCCCACCAAGCTTCTATTCGAAGTGATGCGGTTCGACCCGGCTGCTCGATCCCTCGGCCTTGGTGTCCCCGCAGACTACATCTACTGGGTGCTTTGCTCCCGCGAAGATGTGACCGATACCCGAGTTGCAGGTCTCTCCAAGCTGCTAGCGCTCTCCAGCAGAGAGTCCGCCGAGCTGGCCAATGCTCTGATGCGAGACTGGAGCGAGTCTGTTCGCGCCATCACGAGCTCGCCAAACGAGGACTCCACAGCTACACTGGCATTCTTCTCATGCACCAAAGATGGCATACCAGGCAGTTGGTCAAGACTTCGACAGGAGCATGCCGATATGCCCGTGACGTTGATTGGCGATGCCGCGCACCCGATGCCGCCTGTTGGTGGCGTCGGCGCCAACTCTGCATTCCAGGATTCTCTTGAGCTGTTTCAGGAACTGGTCTCGCAAGGCGGTGAAAGTGTTTCGCAAGCTGCAGCTCTGGCAAGATACGAGAAGTTGATGGCCGAGAGGGTGGGCGATGCGGTTGAGAGGAGCAATTTCGGGGCTGTCAAGTTCTTTGGCATGAAGCCACAGCATGAGCTTAAGGCAGTCAAGTGTTGAGGAGAGGGACATTTGAACATAATCAGTTTTTTGTATAGATAGTTACTCCTCGACCATTCTGCTTAGAGACATAAAATACAATCTCAACTTGGCATTCTTAACAACTCTCAGATTCTGAGTGATGGCCCTTGCTTGCAAATGACGACTGCCCACCGTCCTCTTCTGGGGGATACAGAGACGCGACAGACAGACGTCATAAGCGGCCTGCTGGGCTTTTGTCTACATCATATTACTGGTTCTCATGAAGACGATGAGAGGAGTTCTATGACAGCAAGGTTTCGGCTTTTATGATGAGAAAGAATTTGGGCATTGATTGTTCGCAAGAGTTGGCGTGTATCGGGTCGCTGGCATCGAAAATAGCAGTGTCATATATTACTAGTTAATAGACGTTCTTTGCGCCAGTCAATACGTCGTATACACATAAGATCAATACTTCAAGATTCGCACTCCAAATGTTTTCCTCCGCCGTCATGGTGCTGATGGATCCAATCTCGGACCAAATTGCCTCAATACACAGCACTAAGCGGCGCGGCATCGAAGCCACCTCCAAGGCCAATGTATGTGGTCTTGGCGAGCCGTGAGCAAAGCTCGAAATAATCCTGCCCGAGTGGACGTCCTGATGCTGAGATTGGCGAGCGCATTCCACTGGCATGGTTTAGGGAGGGGTATCGCTGGATGCGCCAGATTGCGAACTGCGAAGCTTGCCAAGAACTGTTCTCTCACTCTCGGTTTGCAGCAACATATTCTTGTTTCGACGGTATGTTCGCATGATGAAATTTTGCTTTCTAAATTGGTGTCGCCGCTGCTGCTGAAAACCAAATAACCTAGTCGTCGTCTTCAGTACGTAATGGTCACGACTTGGCCCTCCGAGTTGATGGCGACGTCATGCAGCGTCTTCATGACAGCCGTGGCTGCCCTTTCCGGGAGGAACTCAATTTCCATGAAGAAGACGCGGTGGGTGTTGCAGATGTACACGCCAGGGATGCAGCCGCATCCAGGACCCTGCGTCAGGTCCACCGCCGCCACGCCGCGCTCCTCGATGAGCATCTTAGCCTCGGCAATGGCCGCCATGAGCTTGGCATCCCAGATGCCCTCCCGGCGGGGCCGCTGCCGCAGGAGCGAAATTGCCTTGCGGCGCAGCACGCTGTCGCGGCAGCTGCTGCCGACCATGAACAGAGGCTCGCAGACCGACGGCGAGAACGAGTAGACTGGGCGTCCTCGCTGCTCCTCCAGCAGCGCCTCCTCGGCGACCAGCTTCTGCGTTAGCTTGACGATGCGCTTGAACTTGGCGGCAAACTTGTCCCACGCCAGCTCATACTGGCTGAGGTCGATGCTGGAGGCAATCTCGGCGCCGCACAGCCAAATGTCCAGCACCAGGGCGCAGTCGAGATCCGTTTGGCGTAGTCTCTGAGACCACTTTAGATGGGAAAATTTGACTTTCCAGGCCGAGAGAGCGTGGCGGTAAGGCTGGCGCAGGTCGGGCACAGGGATTGGCTGCTCCGTTGTGCGACGAACTTTCTCGTTTCGTACTGCCATGAGCAGGCCGCCGACGAGTCGCTGCAGCTCAAAACAGGCCTCCGTGGCGGAGGCAAAGGGGGCCACGGGAACCTCCTTGGGTATGTTGCTGCGGCGTAAGATGGGCTGTCTGGCGCCAGTCCACATGTACTGGACCTCGAACCCGTCGACAAGGCCGACGAGCGATTTGGTAGGGAGCATGTGCTGGGTCTTGACCTCATCGGGCGATTCGGTCTGTTCCAAGAACTTCCACTGCTGTGCGACATGCAGACCGTGGCTTGCATGCATCATTGCCTCCTTCGGATCACCACGCAAACTGCTCAAACCAGTAAAGAGCACGCTAGCCATGAGCAGCACCTCTGCTGACTTGATGTCTTTATTTTGAGCCAGCTCCACCAGATGCGTAATGGCCTCGTTGTATTGTTTGAGTGCGAATTTGTAGTGGTCTTGTCGGATGACCTGGCCTTGCGGGTCGTCGGCGGGTATCTTGAACCATGAATACATGGCGGCCATGGAGAGACTGGCGTGCCAAATGGCGGGCTGTGTTTGAGCAGCCAGAAGCACGTCGACATGCCAGAAAGGCTGATAGAATGCACCAGCGACTTGTGTGACAGTCTTGGTGCGGAACAAGTTGAACATTTCCTTCTCATGCGGAGTGGCTTTGCCGTAGATCGGGGTGAGGGCATGAAGGCATTGCGTTGTGATGGGCGAGGCGCATGTCGCGGGCTCTGGGGCTATCTCAAAGCCGTCGCACCTTCGGCCCGTCGAGATGCACTTTTTGCACTCTGGCCGGCCTTCATCGCATTTGACACGACGAATACTGTGCAAGAAGTGATGTCAGTCGATGAACGAAGAGCGCATTGATGTTTGTTAGCCCGAAGTCAACCCGCGCGACTGATTGCGCGGGGCGCTTTTCGGTGAGACTTACCGGCAAGTAATGCAGCCAGTTTTGACCTTGGGTGTCCAACGACGTTGGCGAGGCTTCTGGGCCAGCTTGTTGGCTGGCTCAGCTACTGTGAACACAGCCTCGGGTGAACCGCCCGCAATCTTCTCGACGACGCGATATACTCTTTGGCGCTCCATCTTGCGGGGTTACATAGATGCAATGACAAAAAGTGTTATAGAGGAACAATGTGGCGGGGGTCTTGGCGAGCGATAGAGAAAGAGGAGCGACCCCCCGGTATATTACCAGCGGAAAAATCAATCCGACCAACTGGGTTTACGCGGCTTTCGGGCGGAGACGCGCTGAGCTGACTGGCGTCAAGTGGTCGAGGCACTCACTGTCGTGCCTCGGCTTGGGTGGGCGGTAGTGGTAAGGGTTAGTGCGACACCAATCAAGGCCTGCAAGGCTGTGCAGAGAAGATTATCCGGGTGTTCGGCAGGGGGATGAGGCACGGGAGAGATGAGTAGCACAAAAGGGAAGACGCAACTGTGCGGAGGAGTCAAGATATCAGCAAATATGTTGGTGGGGGCCAGGGTTTGGGGCGACTGGGCCTCGTTGGCGCTGGGATGATGGGAGGAGAGGTGCGGGTGGAGAAGAAGGAGCCGATCACCAGTTGGCATACACATGGTTGGATGGAGCGCGGAACCAATCAGGAGATCAGAAGATGCTTCTGTGGAACCAAGCCCTCGATTGTCTCAAATAGGCATCTTTTCTGACGTGAAGCTGCCGCTTTTCCTGTAGCCCGAGGCACCGGGAATTCTTACCAAGACAGTGTCGGAATCGCGAGCCGTTGTAAGCACGCCCGCATATCTAACTTCTCCAAGAGGGACCTGTTTCGTTCTCATTTGGTTCTAGTTAATACGCGTAGTTGAGGAAAGCGGCTCACCCGGAGCCATCCATCCCACCTCCTGTTCTGGTGTCACCCAAGCTTGGAGCGCAGGCTCTCATCCCCGCCTTGTTTGAGAGACTCTGAGTGGCTCGATTGCTGCAGCCCGCAGTTCGAGGACACTATCATGCACAAATGGTGCAACAAGAGCTTGACGCATAGAGTAAGCAGTAATCTGACGAGCAGGTTCAGTCCCCGCACCGATAACCGACCAGGTTCTATCACTCGGCTTTTAGTCCACGTCACGTATTCATGCGGATGAGTCAAAGAATGATTCAGATAAAAAAATATATTTCGTGTATGTATAGGAAAATGACTATTAGGAGTGTGGCCGAATGTAATAAATGGCAAGGAACCTCCAAATCCTGTAAAGGAGAAGAAAAAAAATTGACTGTGCGTTACCAAACTTGTGGTACGCCAAAAGAAAAAAGCTGCCAGAGCCGACGACAGAAAAGAAAGCCAAGATCAAATCAGATCAACACCGAAATACCAAAACACCAAAACACCAAAAACACCAAAAGCAGACGCAACATGACCTACATGTCCATTGCGGATCCGACAACCCTTAAGCAGACCCGTAAAACGCCGATCCGATGCAGAGAAGACAAAAACAGCCCGGAAAATAGCAGAAAGCAATCCCACAACGCCTCTTGCGCCTTGGCAGCCCAACGCCCTAGAATCCCATAGTAGCCAGTAATCCCGCCCTACCAAAAATAGACAAGTCCGGATCCGATGACACCAAGAACGCCATAGATATGCAAAACACATGCGCACAAACAGGGGCATATTCCCCCTTCCATACTGAACCCCAGATCTGACCACGTTAGACCCCCTCTCATAATGGGAAAATTCAGTCACTCTACTGCTCGCCAGGAAGCACAAAGCGAACTCTCTTGATCGGCTTGGTGCCGGAGCTGACGGGGATGCCACCCAGCATCTCACTCATCATCAGCTCCTCCTCGGTCTCCTCCTCGATGGACCAGACATCGGCGCTAGGTTCGCGCCAGAGGTGGCCGGGCCTGCTGACACGAGCCGAGGCACTGGGAATCGATCTGCCCCTTCGCGACGAGGCAAAGGTGGATCGACCGCGCAGGCCAGCCGTGGCAACCGCGGCGGCGGCCGTGCTGGCAAAGGGACGAGAGGGCGCCGGGAATGAGGACGCGGGGGAGAGAAACCCGTCGCCGGCTCGCGCGCCGAGGACGGGGCTGCGCGAGCGAAACCCGAAGGCGCCGCTGAAGCTGTGCCTCGGCATGGCGCTGAGCAGGCTGCCGGGGCTGCGGGTGGTGCGGATGGGCGCCGGTGGCGGGGACGGGGAGAAGCGGACGTAGTCCTCGCCGTCGTCGTCGTCGTCCGACGTCAGGCCGTCCGAGTCAAAGTCGGGCGACACGGCGCGGCGGTGGAGGTGGAGTTGGTGACCGCCGCCGAGACCCAGCTTGCGGAGGCCGTCGAGCGTCGACGGGCTCACGCTGCGGGTGATGTCGCGGGGCTGACCGGCGATCTCGATGCCGGCGTCAAAGTCCATGAGGGCGTCGTCGTCGTCGGAAAAGGCCGCCGAGTCTTCGTCGTCGTCGTCGGCGCTCGGTGTCAGGAAGTAGGTGAGCGGATCCTCGTCGATATCCTCGAGGAGCGGGCGTGGCTCGAGGCTCTTGTTGGAGCCGGATCGCACCAGGCGCAGCTGCGTAGGCGGCCACGACTCACGGCGGGAGCCCATGTTGGAAAGCGAAGGCATGTTTAATGATAAAAGTTGGAAAAGTAAGAAATTCTGGGTATAATGCGGAATTTATAATGGTAGTGTATAGAGGGTATCTGTGGGAGGCCGCTGCAGGCAGCAGAGTGGAAAGGAAAAAAATCGTGTAAGTGGTGGTGGTGGGAGGAGAGTATTAGGGAAGGGGGGCGAGTTATGCCCCCGCGAAAAGGACTGCAAAACAAGGTGAGGTCGGACAAGGAACCGCACGATGCATGTATGTCTCTTGGATGTCGAGCAAGTAAATTTCGTCTGCGACTGACTGAAACGAGCCTGTGTCTCAGCAAACAAAGAAGGGTAGAATGAAGGCGAGGAGCGGGAGCCTGCGCGTTCATTTATAGGTGACGGCGGAGCAAAGGCAATCGTCCGTCCCATTTTGGGGTATATCAAGATGTGGCACATGCAAGCCTCTTGGGGCTATAATCCCTGTCCCGCTGCGAACTGATAGTCTTGCCTCGAGAGACAGGGAAAAAAGGAAATGAGTGGAGCAGAGACATGAGCCTGACCAGTAAATGTGAGTAAACGGCGAGGACAGAAACGCAACCCAAAGATAATCGGCTTGTGGCCAGTCACAATCACCAGCCCCGGGAGGTGGGCAGTACAAGGTCATGTTACCCAGGTCGCGCCACCCACACGCTACCACCCCACGAGTATCGACGGCGGGCTCTATTGAGCCACACCTGTCTTGGTTGCGGCAGAACGTGGGCTCTCCCTTTGGCCGCCCGTGCCGTGTGCCTTGCGTCAAGCCCGTGAGGTGGTAAGTGGTGTGCGTGAGTGAGCGAGTGAGTGTGTCTCGGGCTGAACAAAGAGGAGACTTTGAGACATGGGCTGCCGCCAAGAGAGCTGTGAAAAGCCACTGCTGAAGAGAATCAGAGTCAGAAATGGGTGGCCATGGGTTTATTCGCGGCCGTGTGGCCAGTCTTGTCTCTCTCCTTCTAGTTATCTAATCTACTTCCTGCGCTGAACTGTACCCGCAGCGACTGCAACGCTCCGGTCGCAGGTATCGTGCCATCGGCCGGGGGAGCGATGGATTGCTCGACGGGACTTTTGCGGGCGATACACCGTCAGTTTGTCTAACCATGTTGCCTAGCGTCTGGTGGTGAGAGGCGAAATAGTATCGACTGAGTGGTGCCAACTGCCGACCTGTGACATTGCTTCTTTGGTAACGGCGCGGGCGAGGGCTGAGCCTGGCGGCGTCGCCTGCCTGTGAAGGCCGCGCGGGCGAACGCCTTGCTCGTGTTTTCGACGACAAGATACAAGATACATGTAAACTAGCATGATTCCGGTACAATGATGTAGGTAGCCGGCCATTCGCAAATGTGCTCGGGTTACGGTGGTGGGTATGCGTATACTTGTGTGAGTAATAATAGAACTCGGCTGCCTAGTCGAAGCGAGGCGATGTATTCTCTTGGTCCAGGCAGGCGACTGTGTTTCTTTACCACGTCTATACGCGGGAGGATTTCAAAGCAGGCTTCCAGAAGAGAACAAGATGACAGATACGCAACACTATGACGAAGTTGGAGGTACCCGCGCCACAAGCCTCCTGGGCGGAGGGCATCATGACCAATGTTTCTCCTCCATCATGCAAGGCACGACGCCGCCGGGATGCGCGTCCGTCATCTTGACAAGGAGCAGAGAAGAGAGGACGAACCGAAGGACCCGGTTCGTCATAGCTTCGCACTTTCCCGTACGCACACACCCCCCACGGCTCCAAAACCCATCACGGCATTCCTGCAGGCGGACACAATGGACCGAGGCGTGCCGATCCAACAGGAAAGTCTTCGATCGCAGATGCGCATCATGCAGGAGTCCCAAAAGGCCATGCGGCGTGACCATGCGATCCTCCGGTGCGTGCATGCCCTCGCGGGAAAGACGCACAAGCTGCCATAATGCGAGGACGGGCAAGGTGGGAAAGGTGATCATATGGTGTCTGCCAAGGAGGGCCCGGACATGGGAAAAGGGCATGGGGAAAATAAGAGGCGAGATGGGGGAGTGGTGGTGGTGGTGGTGGTTTGTCTCAGTGATACGGGGACGACGAGGCCAGTCAGGATGCGAGGATGAGCTGCGCGGCCGTTTTAGCGGCGAGCTAGCGGCTTGGCTAGCGTGTGCGCCCGCTGAAGCTATCCGCTGCAGGTGCTGCATGTGTGCTATAAAAAGATGATGGTGGTGAGCTGCTGTTGGGAAGCATAGCTGATTTGGTTGACGCAGTTTCTCAACCACGACTTGAAAAAATCAAAATCAAAATTTCTCTGATACTTGAATCACTACAGAATATTTTCCATATTTTATAAATATACATCATTTACGTTTGAAGCAGAAAAACTGATACGAGTCTCTCCCCCATTGTCCACACCACCCACTCTCCCTCGTAGCGCGCCCAGCTCTGGAGCAGCAGGCCTACGGTAGCAGCCACTACAGGCCGCTAATTGGCCCGCTGCAGGTGAGCTAAGCGGCCGCCAACGCCCGCTAGCGAAAATCCACTAATCGTACCTGCTGCGATGCGCTAGAGGGACTGCCGTGCCGTCATTTGCACGCGGGCGCACGCCCACCGCTAGCTACCTACCTACATATGCAGGTCGTCTCTTTGGTGCATGCAGTCCGCTGAAGAAAAACCAAGGCAGGGCCCGCCACGGGTTACAGTAGCGCCCGTTCGCCATCGCCAGCCTGCAACCCAGGAGTCAGTCAAGACAGGAGCTGATTTCTCTTTTCTAATCACGGCCCGCTGCCGTCCCTAGGTATCCATTCACTGCTCAACGCTAGTGGGAAACTTGCGGTGGGAGTGACGCTCGCTCACCGTCTCTGTCTCATCTTTCAGCATCGCCCACTTACACCCAGGCCGTGCTGGTGCAACCCAACCACCTCCAGAAACCGTTCATGCAGAAAGAGAAGGCGCACGGTACGGGATGCAAGACACACCTGTATCGTCCTCGGTGGCTTTCCCTTCTTGGGAATAGCAACAGGAAACGTGCGAGCTAGTGAAGAGGCCATGGGCTACCCACGGCAGCATGGCACTTGACTGTGACTCTGTTTAGGTCGTGCTCCCCCACTCACCCATCCACACCACCAGTCGAACCTCGTGACTCTTGTCCAGTCGGTTCTTTTCTGAATCATGTTCGGTTTCGGGCCCTATTGGACTGCGTGGGCCACGCATCTGCCGGATACAAGACTTTGGTCTGGAGGGACAAGATGAATATCCGTGGTCAACGGAAATGTCGTCATGCTGCGCGGCCCCCAACCCAGCCTGCAACTCGTGTAAGTCCTAGGAGAGGGCGCAGCTCGCCTTGGTGGGTTGCGTAAGAGTGCGCTTGTTTGGATATGCATTTTGACATGCGGATAAGGTTGTTGACAATGTAAATGAAATTAAGTCGTGCATCTTTGATCCCTTTGCTGCCCTCAGCCAGCTACGCATCACTCACGCTGCTTCATGCTCACCATTCATAGAACTTCCATGTTTCCTTCAAGTCCCTGGTTATAGCAAAGCTTCATCTACTCGACCTAGTCATGTTACATGGACATAAATGGTCATGTAGGCAGAGCGAGCTGCCCTTGTCCCAGAAGCTTTTGCCCTGTCCACCTGACCAAGATACGCTCGGTCACTAACGCTGCCCGGACCATGTCTAATGTATGCGCGTCATAATTTATTTTTAGTCGTGTAAAGCTATTGACAAGTGACTAGATGTTCTTATCGTTGAGCAAGGGAGAATTCTTTGATCTAGCGCAAGTTAACGTCACTGTTCTGCATTGTCCTCTTCCAACCGTCAACTCCAACGGGTCCCCAACGAGTCCTTGCCTGACATTATTCGCGCAACGAAACTTCGTTTGGTTTTTACATCACGGATCACCTAGCGCTCGATATACTGCCATGAGCTCGAATACTGTATTTACATAATCTGGCTCGTGAGGATGCTTTCTAAACAGACAGACCACAATACATGCCATGGCTACCCTGAACAGAGCGAAAGGAGACAGAAGAAGACCCCCCAGCCCAAGAACATCCCAAGACCGAGGCAACTTACAGAGAAACAGGCAGACTATCGATACAGCTGTACTCTGTGCCGGACCACCAAATCAAAATACGTCTTGCAAGCTCAAGAGATGGCTCTTCCAGCACAGCAAGTCATCTGTCATGTCTCTTTTGGCACGAGAAAGAACTCTCACGGCAACATTACTCCAAAGCTTTCCCCGACATTTCGTCACTTTACAGGCAGAGCGGCTAGCAGATCTGGTGCAGAGCCCTCAAGCACAAAGTTTCCACCTTGAGAGGCTAGAAAACTGGGTTCACATTTCTCGGCTTGGGCAGGGGCCAAGCGGGGATGATCGGGCCATGAGCTGTTTCTGCTTCCGTAACTTTTTCATGCCATTTCCTTCCCGTTCCCATCACCGTAGAACGAAAACCTCTCAACACTTCTTCCCCTGCTGCCCGAGATATGCACAGGAGGTCTCCAGCGAAACTAGCCCCTCGCGATCGCTGCCCCAGCTAGGTTGTCCGCCTGGTGCTTCCCCGCATAGATACGCACGCAACTGCCCGCCGTCCGCAGTAGCACACGCATCTCCACCACACTTCTTCATCCTTTTCCCGCTACCAAACCGCCCACGCCAAAGCGGACACGTGACGGTCCTCGGCATACGCTGCCTTGCATTATCTGGGGAATGGCAAGAGGGGAAGACTCCGAATCTTGGAGCCCTTCACCTCTTCTTTTCTGCTTCTGATGCCCATTTCATCACTAGCGGACAAGAGACGGTCGGCACGCAACTCGTCTGGTTTCCAATTGCTTCTGACATCCGTCCTCGCATTTGTTGTCGCCCTCACCTGGCACCTCTACGCCAACGAGCACCCCTCATCCTCCTCACCCGCCGCGATGACGTCGCACAAGGGCGGCAAGCCCAGCAGCTTCGTCCACGTTCCGCCGGGGCAGAACCCGGCCGACATCTCCGCCGACTCGACGCTCAATGTCGCCATTGGCGGCGGCAACGGCGTCGGCCATGGCGGCACCGGTGGCACCATGCCGCTCCGCCTCGTCTCATACAACGTGCGCAACGCCAACCCGTTCCCCGTGACGGGCGAGCAGCCCTGGAAGGTGCGCGGGCCGAAGCTGTGCACGCAGCTGCGCTTCATCACTGAGGGCCACGAGAACGCGTTCCTGTGCCTGCAGGAGTGCTTCTTCTCGCAGGTCAAGGACGTCCTGGCGCGGCTCGGGCCGGACTGGGCGTATATTGGCCGCGGGCGCGACGCGGGCGAGACGGACGGCGAGTTCTCGCCCATCTACTACCGGCCGGCCGTGTGGGAGTGCACGCACAGCGAGACGCGCTGGCTGAGCGAGACGCCGCACAAGCCGTCGCGGGGGTGGGACGCGGCGCTGAACCGCATCGTGACGATTGGCGAGTTTACGCACCGCGCGCGGGGCACCAAGGTCGTCGTCATGAGCACGCACTTTGACCACATCGGCGTCAAGGCGCGGGAGAACAGCGCCCGGCTGCTCATCTCCATCGGCAAGGAGTGGAGCGGCCGCTCGGAGCTCGCGGCCGTCCTCATCGGCGGCGACTTCAACAGCACCCCGGACGACGGCGCGTACCAGATGATGGTCGCCGAGGGGTCCGGCATGTCGGACATCTCGGACCTGGTGCCGCCCGAGAACCGCTACGGAAATCACCTCACGTACACGAGCTTCGGCGAGGCGAGCGAGTGGCCGCAGCGCATTGATTTTCTCTTCATACAGGAGCCGCGGGCGGCCAAGGTCAAGTCGTTTGGCGTCTTGGCCAACAGCTTTGACGACAATGTGCGGATCTCAGATCACCGGCCTGTGGTCGCTGACATGGATATCCCACCCTAGACTTTTTTCTCTCTATTTCTTGCATTTCTTTTTCAGGCGTATATATGTAAATCAAGAACATGTACGACAGGACTACGATGACGGAACGGCAACGTCTAGTGTATCACAAACTACACCGAAGCTATCTATGCCGACGCCGCATGTGAAGGAGTGAGAATGCAAAATTTTCGATACCACGAGTATTGTCTTTCCTGGCCGACTTGTGCAACACACCATGGTCCGAGGCTGTTGCGGCATGGCTGTGCAACCACGACCAAGGCAGCGAGGACAAGGGAGCGGACCGTCCCAGGCGCCACCACCCCGGTATTTTGCGTGAATCGACAGCGGCAAGTGTTTAGTGACGAGTCACCGGATGGCTTTCTGCAAGACCCAGTGGCGTTTGGTGCACTCTATCGTGTCGTCGGCGGGACAGGGTGCAGCAGCCAACGCTGCAGGCTTCGCTTTGCAAATAGGAGTCCGGAGCTACGTGCAGAGACTGAGAGAGCAAGTGGTTGGAAGTTTCCGGTTTCTGGGTTTGCTCGTGTGGTTGTACAGCAGCAGGACCCGGAAGCAGAGTGGTGGCGAGGTAATATCAACATGGACGAAGGACGAGATGCGGGCTGGCTTTCCACTTCCCATTTGCAGATGGACGACACACCGCTACTCGTCTCCTCGACCCAGCTTGCATAATAGACAAGATTATATCATTTTTAATTCACGACTACGGGTTTGAGCTGCTGGTGAATGAGCGTGAACGTACGAGCGGCAGAGTGACCGTTTTTGAGGCGGCCCAATATGCGGCCGCTCACGAGTGTCGCTGCATCCATTACGGCCGAGTCGGGTTCAAAACCAGCCAGCCACATGAGCTTCTACATGAAACGCCAGCGAGGCGGGCCAGCACAGTCGTTGTTGAGCAACACCCAATTACTCATCCGATAGCGCCAGAGAAGGAAAAAAAACACACAATCTTAATTTGACGCCACCTGATGCGCTGGCTGGGCGAGAGAGAAAAAATACTACAGAGGAGCCTCCGGGGGGCAGAGAGCAGATGGGGTGCAGGACGATGATGTGGTGTACGCCGATAGGCCGTCAGTCTCCCCCTCCCCCAGAGCGCGCCGCGGCTGGCATGTTCACCCCGGATGACGCCGGTGACGAAAATTTTCTTTCATTTGCGAGATTTTATTTCCCTCTCTTTTTTCCGTTTTGGGACCGTCTTAGCCTAGGGTCTTTTCTCTTGGTTGCAGTGGGTGGCGTAAGAAGGAAAGCAAAAAAAAGGATGAATGACACTGCGAGTGAGAGTCACTGGGGCGGGCGGAGGTTGCATCGACGACGACGGCAGCTTGCATGGGGTATAGGTCATGGTGGCTGACGCGGTGCGGCGATGCGAACTAGATGCTCGCACGCCTTTTTTCACTCTTGGTCAGTTTTATTGAAACAGCCGTTCTTGTCATGGCATGATCCATTCTCGCCTTGGGTTCGCGAGAAAGCAAGTTCATGGTGGGAACCTATTCAAGCAAGCGATGATGCTGGGACTGCGATTTCAGCTGAAGCGTCATCAAACACGATCGAGGGCACATGATGGAGGGCGGGGG